>PVIA01009928.1:0-56266 GCA_004024845.1 Tonatia bakeri | reverse complement strand
ACAGATCAAATCATTGCCTCTACCATAGAAAAAATATGCAATTTACAAAAAGAGTAATATGTTTATAAATAAGTTATTGCATCATGGAAATGTACAAAGAGAGTATTGGAGAGATACAAATCTATTTGTGGTTCAGAATGCGAAGATGATGTTTTTGTTTGGTAGCTAGAGGGGGTGAAAATTAAAAAAAAAAAGACTTGGGAAGAAAGAGTAAGGTAAAAGGGGCCACAAACAATCCAAGAGCACAAAAGAGTTAAGGAAGTTTAGCTAGAATGTCCGAGTATCATCGAAAGAAATACTGAGAATAAGTCACCTAAGCTTTGTTTTAAATTCAAGTTCTAATGCTAATTATAAAAAAATATTTTATCTCTATGAGTTTAATTTTTCTTATTAAAACAATAGTTGCCAATGCCAAATACCAGGTTAATTTTTTAAAATTCTGTAACTTGTCATAGAATAAGCATTCCCCTTTGTAACTAATTCTTCAGAGAGCAGCAAAGTCAGAATGGCCTTTTTAAATGCAAATATTACCTGCACATCCTACAACTTAAAATATTTTGATCATTTCCCCTCTCACTTAACATAAGAGAATAGGGCTCAGGTTGGTCTGGTCCTACCTACTTTTCCAGTCACATCTTAAACCTCTTCTAGCTTCCTCTCTTAGCTTTTACTAATTCATACAAGATTGCTTTCAATTACTAATAGTCCAATCATTTTTCCATTGGTGTCTGTGCCTGAAATGTTTTTTCTCCCTTCTTCTTCTCTTAACTTCTAAATGTTACTTAATTCCTTGCCCATATTTGCATCAAAATCCTTTTTTATAAGCTTTAGTAGCATCATGTCACTTTCATTTGGACCTATCACGGTTGCAATTCTTCAATTAGTTTTATGGACCTAACATCTACATTTTCTATGAGATGGTGCTTCCCTAAAGGTAAGAGCTATGTCTATGTTTGCTGTCTTTGGTATTCCAGCACTTTATTTGTTTCTAATATGTGTGTAATAAACAGATGAATGAATCAATCAAATAATGAGTAGCTTAGTTAATGACGGCAGTAAAAATGAAAAGAATGGATATGAAGAATATTTATGACAGTGGCATCTTCTTGATATATCCTCACCTTAATCCTCCATAATTGTCTGTTAACAGTAATGATTTCCTTTAGTGTTCTTCCAATCAAAAACACAGATATAAATAAGAACTTGAAACTGTTTTCATGAAAATGTCACCGTTATTATAGCTATTATCAAAACAATTTTTCTTTATCATTATCATCATTGCCATCATCCTCACCATTAGAATTACTAGCATACCTCTTTGGTACCTTAGCACAATGAATATTAAAAGTATACATATAGATATAGAGTCAAGTATATTTTTCATGAATAAAGAGGATTAATTATCAGGTGAAGTGGAATAAATTATGAATCCATAAAATTAATTCATGGTTTGAGGTATAATGTAAAAATTTAGCTTTCAAAGGAGGTAGTATAATTTGCATTCTTTTAATTTCTATCTGGTTTGACACCCTCTAGGCCAGCCAAGACGAGGAACAGATGCTCTCAGTGCAAACTGCATCACTGATGTGATATTGTGACATACTTGAATGAATGTAGGCATTTTTCTCAAAAGCCTTTTCCTTACAGGGAAATCAGTTTTCAGCAGCCATCCTTCATCTACAATATACAATCTGCATCACCTTAGAATTTAACAAAATATCACTGCACAATGTTGTTGTTTTTCATCTGAACTTGTATCTTAGGTGTATGAAATATCTGTTCATAGAACACTACTTTCAAAATTGAATTAAAATGCACACCAAACTTTTCATGGGTTATTACAGACACTTTAAATTTTTTTGGTAGAAAAAATAATGAGGACTTCTATTTTGGGAAAAAACAACAGCTCCTGTTCAAAATGTTGTCTAAGGTAGTCACACTTGCATTATGTAATATATTAAGCTTTTTGTGTATAATATTAAATTGTAGTTGCTTAAGAGAGTATCATGCATGTATTTCACAGCATACAATGACAGGTCAAAATAGTTGTTAGATGAATGAATTGATGCACTCTGTAAGTCAATTATTTATTTCTGTAGTTTTTGTTGATAATTATGATATTCTCTTCTTAAAAATCAATTAAGTTTGAGGTATATTTACAAAAAATCTCATTTCATCTTCTAAAGCAATATATTTTTTTATAAAGGAAAAGAGTGTTACATGAACAATTACTTTCCTACTAACTTCTTAAATATGATTTCTCCCAGTATTCAATTGTTTTAATCCAATACTCAAAAGGCAAATAGAATTTTTAATTTGATATCTGTTCTTAAATAACTAATAAAGCAACTCAACCATCTTTAATTTATGTTCTACCAATATTAATTTTCTTAATAATAAATGGCCAGGTAAATATGAAGCCAAAATGTACCCTTTTGATTTTCAGGCAGTTTTGTTGGCTAGCATCATGGGGAAATAAACATTTTTACTCATGAAAATAATTGAATTTGAAACAATTGAAACTTTATGAAGTGAACATTATAACTAAATGCTAATTCCTCAGAGAACAACACATTTGCCT
Source organism: Tonatia bakeri (assembly GCA_004024845.1). Lineage (NCBI taxonomy): Eukaryota > Metazoa > Chordata > Mammalia > Chiroptera > Phyllostomidae > Tonatia > Tonatia bakeri. Next base: position 53,685 of record PVIA01009928.1, on the reverse strand, counting down.
TACTTCTAAATTTTGGCTCTTACCATCTAACTATTAGTGTAGGTAGTTAGCTAGTTATTAATAAGGAAGGCAGTGAAAGGGATGGGACATTGTTAAACCTAATGAGCCTCATGATTCTGTTTGCTTCTCCAGGAAGCTACAGCTTCACACACTCCAGGGAATCACAGTATTGTCCAGCCAAGTATTACACCCCACCCTTCCCCCCTCCGGTGCCAGATTATTGGAGGGAGCAGGAGAGGTGAGCACATGCACAAGAGAAGTCAAATGGTGCAAAGGGAAATGTTTGACCATGACAGTTTGGGAAGTTGATTCATTATTTGGAAAAAGCATCTGGTCCATTCCAAGCTCAAAATGATATCATTCAGCTTGAAAAAGAAGTTTCTCTCTCTCTCTCTCTCTCTCTCTCTCTCTCTCATTTGGGAACAAGTACGTACCCCATTCATTCACGCGTTCTCTCCATAGTGACCACGTAGGCCTAAGAGCTCCACAGACTCCTTACAGGTTCCAGGCAGGAACATGGGTGGAGCAGCACAGATGAGAACAGTGCTAAGCTACCTGGGTGGGGACTGAGACTCCTTAACAGGGGTTTCAAACTCATTTTCACCAGGGGCCACATCAGCCTCACAGTTGCCTTCAAAGGGCCCAATGTAATTTTAGGACTGTATAAATGTAATTACTCCTTATCTAGGGGCAAGGAGCTCAGCGGTGCTGCCAGGTAGAAACAAGGTACCAAGCCAGATAAAACAAGGTGGAGGGCTAGATTTGGCCCACAGGCCTTGTGTTTGTTACCTGTGCCCCTGAGCTCCAAAAAACTGAGCTGCAATATGAAAAAGTAACTCTGAATGCTGGTATTTGATTTTTCCTTGCTGAAGACACATTTGGACTTTTTCCATGGTGGGACAGATGGAGATGGGACACAAGGTCAGCCTTCTGTTTCCACCTGAAGAAGTCTTATCACACCACAATCTCTTGTGTGTGGGTCTAAGAAACACTTTTTTTTGTAATCCTGTGAAAGAGCCCCTCTTCCACCAGCAACACAACTATCTTATTTATTTATTTGTATATGGTAGTCTCTGAGAAATTTAAAGCTGGCTGATTAGTTTAAAAATATTGTGGGTATATGTTTTACAATCTAATGTAACTCCACTCAGACCTTTTAAAGTGCAGTTTGAACAACAGAAAGTAATATTTTAATTCCTATCTCATTATTTTCTTAATTTTGTTCATATAGTTTCTCTTGTATATGACGGCTTTAAAGATGAGACACTAAAAATTTTTGAAGTATAACCCTTATCTGAACACTTGTAAAATACTGATAATTCAAAAAAATTATCTGACTGTGACTTTCTAAGTGAAAATTAAAACCTGATTTTGACTTTTGCTAGAAATAGCAATTTTTATTGTGTACAATGATCTAGATCAACCCCTACTCTTTGCATATTAGAGATAAGATTAAAATTTAATTTTCATTTTTTTACCTATCTATGCTGCTTCTTTGTGTGAATTTTGATACATGAATGCAATGGATTAATATATAAAGTTCTGTGTGATAATAATGCAAATGCAATTAATATGTGGGAGGAAGAAAGAATGAAAAAAATTAACCAATTAACAAGTTCCAAGCAGGATTTTAACAATTCCTTCATGTTTTATTGCTTAAGAAAAAAAAGAAAAAGCAAATTATTCTGCTGTGTTCCAATTGAGTAGGTAGGTAATGAGGTATTATGTTAACCTCTGTAACTTTATTTTAAAAACAGTTAAGAGAAAATATATTTGAGTCCATAAAAATATTGAAAATAATAATAGCATATGGAGTGAAGACTTCACTAAGAATGGCTGGCCACAGTGACATACAGCCTATGTTTGGGAAGTCCCACATCATAGTGGCCCTGCCGGCCAGCAAAGACCACCCTCTCTATACACACTGAGGAATTCAAACTCCCTTTTTTTCAGCCTCTCTACAGCTGGGCACAGTCATGGGGCCTATGATAGTGACATTGTGCAAAAAAGAGGTGAGACCTTCCTCTTCCTCACTGAGAGGACAGTAACTGTGGCCACAAAGTCACATTCTTGAAGCAGGAGTAGGGAGAGGGTGAAGTAAGACTTTTGCAGGCTGCTGGCAGTGTCAGCAGTTTCCTCTTCATTCTAGTCTTCAGCTGTGCTATTGGGACATATTGTTAAACAGTTTGTCTTGAGCATAATTGTTGAGTCCTCTAACATTTTTAAAACAACCCAGTATCTATTTAATATTTTCTTTTCTTTTTAGATTATTTATTTATTTATTTATTTTTAGAGAAGGAAGGGAGGTAGAAAGAGAGAGAGAAACATCAATGTGCAGTTGCTGGGGGCCGTGGCCTGCAACCCAGGCATGTGCCCTGACTGGGAATCGAACCTGCGATGCCTGGTTCGCAGCCCGTGCTCAATCCACTGAGCTACGCCAGCCAGGGCTATTTTCTGTTTTATATACTGAAGTCAACTTCTATGGGGAAGGGATAGAACAGTAATAGAGTTGACATCAAAGTAAAGTTAAAACCTTCAGTGTGAGCCATCTAAAACACGAATGAGCCTGAAATACAGAAGAAACACACAAAACCCAAATCAGTGAAAGACCAGGTAGGCATGCTTTTATTTGGGGGCTCATGCTCATCTGTTTACAGGGGGAGTACAGCATAATGAGAAGACCAGGAATTTTATTTTCACACGTATATATATTGTCTGCATGTACTAGAGAATACTCCAATGTACAATGTGTGTATGTTTGTCTGTATTTTCTTTCTCCACTGGCTCTCAATGAGTCAGGTTATCATCATTTTTTTACAGATTTTATTTATTTGTTTTTAGAGAGAGGGGAAGGGAGGGAGAAGGAGAGGGAGAGAAATATCAATGTGTGGCTGCCTTTTGTGCATCCTCCACAAGGGACCTGGCCTGCAACCCAGGCATGTGCCCTGACTGGGAACTGAACCGGTGACTCTTTGGTTCACAGGCCTGCACACAGTCCACTGAGAAACACCAGCCAGGGCCAGGTTATCATCACTTTTGATTAAGGTTCTTCTTGTATCTAGGTTGACTATGTAAAATAAACAGCTACGAGTACTTGCAAAAATAGTAGAAGTGTCTTGCTTTAGATCTAGATAGATTCAGTAAAATGCTTCACTTAATTAGGGCAGTTCTTACAATAGGTTTTTATTAATCCTCCAGTGATTGAAGATATTTTTCTCTGTTGCAGTATATATTTTTAAGTTTTAATGTCTCTCTGAAATTTAAATATATTATTAAGGGAGAAAATAATGCAAAATCTGCTACCTGTTTGGCATTGAGTAAGATACTAAATCTGTTTGAATTTCAGTTTGATCAACTGTAAAATAAAGGGATTAGACAAAAGTGTCTCAAATGTTCCTTCCAAAATTAAGATTCTGATTATATGAATACAGATTGAATTTTTTTTTCTGGGATGATACTAAAATAAACATTTCTGCATTACAAACCTAATAAAATTTTCCATTTCTGAGACTTGGGAGTGGTATTACAGAAGAACTGAAAAGTCATGAAATTAGGGGAATAAAATTTATGATGGAATGAGTTGACATCCAGAAGTGACATTTTATACCTTCCACTCTCCAAATACTATTTTTACTGATAAGTATGATTTGGAAATATTTTATGAATTAATTTAAGAAGACATATGGACAGAATTACTTATTTTCATACCATTTGGGTATTAGAGTGGCAACCCATATTTAATTTTATTCTGTTAGAGGTCCACTTTATAGAAATATAAAATAACATCATTACCAGGAATTCTAAATTAACAACTTTATTTAACATCAGTAATGTAAAACCACTCCATTAAACATTTTAAAAAGAACTTTACAAACCAACTTAGTTTGAATACCTATTTGTCACAAGAATATAAAAATGATTTAAGATTTTGCTATAGGGGAAGAGTAAATATGTTTTATTAGGCACCTGCATTTTAACTCTTCCAAGGTCATTATATTCTGTGCAGTGTCCTATTTTTGTCGTATCTGTGTGGTAGATATCCTGCCTATCTTATAGATAGAAAACTGAATGAGTAAAGAATCAAGGTGTGCTTGAAACAGATTTTCAAGGTGACTTAACACGCATTATTATTTAATCTTAATAACAACCCTTCTCAGTTAGAGAATACTGTCTCCTTGTTAGAGATCAGAATAACGATATTGACTGGGGTTAATTAACTTGCACAAGGTCACTGAAGTTAACAAATGACTGAAGGGAGTAGCAAGCTAATGCTGTTTACACTATGTTTCTACTCCGTCATGCTTTAAAACTACTGGCTTTTATTCCCTCTCACATGTCAATTTTTTTGTAAGACTGGTAAAAAGGAGAGGTAAGTTTAAGCCATCACAGGCATATGTTTGTATGTTTACATGTATCTGAGTGTTAAAAGAATTGAAGTAATTCCACTGTAAGAAATGTAAGATAAGTTTTCTGTAGTCAAAGAGGCCAGATTCTATTCGGGGATGTATTCATGAATTATACAAAATGCAAGATGGTGATAATGTGTCACAAGTGAGTAATTCAGAAAGCACATGCTACCATAATTCTGCACAAACTACAGGAGCATCAGAATCTCATTGGGTCGCTCTAAATACACACTGAATGACCCAGAGACTGACCAGTCAATATTCTTTGCCGAATTATGTAGTATTTAGACTTTTGTGTAAAGAAACTAAAAGGACCATGAATGAGAGATGCATTTAATATCAACTGAGTAACTATATATTAGTTCTTATGAAAATGTACGTGATGTAGGACCGAAGCCCGTAACAGGAGTCAAAGTCTGGGCTCAGTGGGAAGTGACAGTTGAGAAGGAGGAAAAGCACAAAATCTTTGACTTGGAAAAATTTAGGGGAGAGAGGTCAAGAACAGGAACCAAGGGAACATTCTAGAAGATTCAGAACTAAAGATACCAAATCCATGCCTCATACTGTGAAGAGTGTTGGCTCAAATTAGGATGGCATTGTTTAAAGCTTGACAAAGAGCTAAAGATTTTGAGCTGTATAAGGAAGCCAGGAACCACAGCAGATTCTTAGAAGGGATGTTTTTAATGGGAAGGGTTTACAGGAACAAATAGAAAGGACACATGGACAAAAACTAGAGGGGCGTGGAAATGGGAAGGAGGTGGGGAGGGATGGGTGGGTGGGCTGGAATGGGAGTAAAGGACAGAAAAATGTACTTGAACAATGATTAAAATAAAATAAAAAAGTAGTTTTTAATGATATTATTGGACTTCCATTTTTTCAGTTGTTGTCCAGCAAATTAAAAATTGCCAGCAGAGAAAAACATGGCAGTGGACATTATGATAATCTTGAAAAAGAAGAAACACATAAGTGAATTTTCCTCATATCTGAAGCTATACAGTAAATTAGTAAGTAACCATATTCTAGGAATAGAGTGGCATGGGTGAGAACAGAATTCTTTCCTGGTAACCACACAGATAACGGATAACCAGAGACTGAAATCTACATGCATAGACTGAATAATCTAGTCTGCAAATGTGTGTGGTACACACACACATGTATATATACACACATATATATGTATAGATACACATATGTACACACACATACTTTGGCTATTTTAGGTAGAAAAGTTACATAATTCTTGCAATGTGTGTATATAACTCATTTACTTACATTGTGTGTGTGTGTACATATATAGTCTTACAAAGTATGTATGTATGTATGTATGTATATATATCAATTACATTGCTTAGCATCTTAGTATAGAGTGTAAAAAATCATCTTCAATAATATTTAGGTGAAGAAGACCCGATAATTTATTTGGCTAATATAATTCATTGATAAAATCAAGGTCTAACATTAAAATATAAAAGAATTTAATACTGGACAAAGTTTTTTATTTTTAAAATTTTCTGCTTGAAGAGGCTACATATACAATGATTATTACATTGAAATTGAATGAAAGACCTAGAGAGAGAGCTTAAACATTTTTGGACAAAGTTTGCTTCTGTAACAATAGAAGCATAACCTCTGTGGTTGGTTATAGCTAGTCAAATCTAAATGTCTTCATTTAAATATATTTTTTCTTCTTGTAAAAAACATGTTGGAAAGAACTGTGTTTTCTAGCAAAGTGATCTTTAAAAAGGTTCATCTTATAAGACTATTTTACTTGAAATGCTTAGGGATATTAAAAATGCATATGATATATGCCAACTAAGTTTATTAACCCTATAATAAATATATTAATTGATATACAGTATATGTATATAAGCTCTTGTGTGTAACATACATGTACACATATGCATGCACACATATGGAATCTTTGGCATGGTATAGATAAGTGAGATTCCATTGAAAAAGAACATGTCTTCCTGGGTGAGATTATGCCAAAAGTAAATGATGGAGGGAAATGTAAGAGAGAGAACAAACATAGATGACATTACAAACTCTCTTTTAGACATTTATGAAACCCAGTTTGTGCATAACTTTTCCCCATACAGGCATTAGAGCATATCACATGTCATGCTCACTGTGAACACTGTGTATCTCAAAAATATTTTTAAAAGTTCATTGCCCATAAATAAACATCAGAGAAGTAATTTTCCTTATTGCATAAATAAAAGGGGGAGTAAATTAATGATGTATTTTGTGCCAGGCATTGGAATATGTTGGGTTAATCCTGTTACTGAGGTTCAGACATGATTAAGTAAATAAACATTCAAGGTCTAGTAAGTGGAAGAATCATTGCTGACACTCAAGTCTTCCCCGCATATGTATCAGCTTTTTCCGCCCGATTATAAAATTACCGTCCACTTTTAGGCCTAACTTGACAAATACAGACTTAAAAATTCTGATTTCAATATGATAAATGTGCATTTTAGTAAAAATGAAAGATAAAACAATTCAATAAACAAATAATACCAATGTATCTGTATGTTATGTGCAGTTTTTACTGTGAGGTTTCCATGCATATGTTTATTTAAGTTACTAACTGGGAATAATTTTATATATAAATTCTGTGGACATACTTTCTCCCTTTTGTGGACATTTTTACATGCTAGTAATTGCCCACACCATTATTCTAATAGATTCATAGCAATATTTATTTATGTATTATTGAATATTTGTCATTCCTCACTTTTATTAGCAACATGCTCTCAACCACCACTTCATGCACCTTTATTTATTCTAAGACATTCACAAAAAGGGGTCTGTGGGGTTAAATTATATACATTTTTCTGCTTGCCAATATGTTGCCTAATCAACTTCCCAAAGTTTGTACCCATCTAGAGTCAAAAATGGGGTAGGAAACCACTGATATTATTAGTGCTAAAAGTAGGTAGGAACTTTACAAAAGAGAAAAATGTTGCCAGTCATGTGCAAAAATGCTATGGTTGTCTTACATTACCCACTGTTCCACTTTTCGAGGTCTCAGTTACCCATGGTCAGCCACAGTACAAAAACATTAAACAGAAAATTCCAGAAATAAACAATTCATAAGTTTACATTGTGTGCCATTCTGCACAGCATGATGATATCTGGAACAGTTCAGCTCCTTCCAATCCTGGGCATGAATTATCTCTTTATGCAGCCTGTCCTTGCTGTATACACTACCTGCCTGTTAATTGCTTACTAGCTAAATCAGTTACCAGATTGACTTGCCTATTGAAGAGCTTGTGTTCAAGTCACCCTTATGTTACTTACTGTCCGCCCCACACCATTAGAGTGGCAATGGTGGGAACTGGGGTATGTCAAAGGGAAGCTGTAAAGTACTTTCTTTAAGTGAAAGTATGGTACAATAAGACATTTTGAGAGAGAGAAACCATATGCACATAACTTTAGTTACAATGCATTGTTATAATTGTTCTATTTTATTATTAGTTGACATTAATCTCTTAGAATACATAATTTATAAATTAAACTTTATCATATCTCTCTGTGTATAAAAAAACTTTATATAGTTTTGTACATTTTGAAGTTAGCCCACTGGGGGTTTGGAACCTACTCCAAGTGGACCACAGGAAACTGCTCTACCTTGGTGATTTAATTGGCATTTTTGTGATTATTGATGATGGTGGGCATGCTTTCAGTGCCTTACTGGTTTTTTGTGTATCTTTTTCATAATAGTCTAGTTTATGTCTGTCTGTCCATCTGTTGGTGTTTTCAGTTTCTTTTTGAAATAGAGCATTTATACATGAAATGTTTTTAAATACAGCTTTCATACATACAAATGCCATTTCAGTGTATGTTTTTTTTTCTAATGGAGCTTCATACATGAAGAGTTATTTCAGTTATCTCCGTACCCCCTTCTAATTTAGTTCTTTCATCTTTGTAATTAACTTTATAATCATAATTTTTGTTTAATGTAGTCAAAGTTTTAAATACTTTGAACTTTTCATATATTTTAGGAAAGACTTCTCCATAGTTCATTAAATATCTCTAGCTCTACATTTTCTATTTTTTATGTTTGCATTTCTACATTTAAATATTTAACATAGATTGTTTTGTCATAATGAGATTTTTGTCTTTCCCACTGATATTATTCTGCAGTTTTCCCAGTTGTCAGGGCTGGTCGAATGATCACAGAACAGCATTTTGTTTATTTTCTATCATTTGGTATCAAGAAGCCTTGTAATATGATTATATGTATGCATTTTTATCTTATATATTATCCTTAAATTATTTTTCTTAGACCTTTCTGGAATGATAGAATGAAATGGGTTATAAAAGAAACAAAATAAGGCTAATGTTAATGGTCCTAGCAAAATGTATATACGATGGGCACATTCTATTAGACAGGTTTTCTTTAAACTCAGTGAACTAATAATCTCAAGTCTCTAAGTACCCTTATGGGGCAAATACTATTAATATCCTAATCTATAGATTAAAAAATAATCATATTGAAGTGAAATATAACACAGGCAGAACCTGAAAGAAATAAGATTCAAACCCAGTCGGGCTGGCTCCAGTGGCTATGCTATTAATCATTACTCTATATTTCCTCATGAAAAAATAAATGAAGAAGGAGAAAAGAAGTAGGAGGAGATGGAGGAAGAACAGGGAGAGCCAGAAACGGTGGAGATAAAGGGAGGGAGAGGAGAAAAGAGGAGAAAAAATCAACAAATGCACACAAACATAAAAATATCCTTTCAGTTATATTTTATTGTCCTTGCAAAGACTTTGAAAGACAAACACGAGAAGTAGTTAACATGAAAAATGGAAGTATATTCACAGACAAGCATGAACAAAGGTAAAGAGAAGCATTCTTTAAAACAGGCAGTAACCATAAATTTTGGTGTTTTTTTCCCCCAAAGGTGCTTAAGTGTGTAATGATTGAGGTGATCTTAAATTCTTTCCCTAAAAACCATAATAAATATTTCAATCAACAACCAGGTGGACAGAGATTAGAGAGGTGATAACTATAGATTGCATACCACTGTTTTTCAAACATTTTTATTTTAAAACAATGGTATTCACATAAACCACACTAAATAATTATAAGCTGTGACATAGAAAAGAAAGTCAATAATTAACACGAAATTCTAAGATCATTATATTATGGTATTTTTTATATTTTTAATTATATTTTAACCTATAATATAACTCAGAAGATATACAATACAAATGTATAGTTTTATATATGTGTGTGTGTGTATATATATATACACACACACATACACATGTACACACATGCACGCATTTGTACTTCTTATCTCTGTATTTAAAATATTACAGAAAAACTAAAGGTAAAATGATGTTCTTATTTACCACTGCCTTGGAGTAACTGAGTGATTTCCTAAAGAATGGAAAATTCTCTACAGTAAAGCAGTTCAAAACAGAATAAAACAAAGAAATTGGAAATTTTTAACACCAAGATATTATAGACAGGAATCAAGGGGGGGTTCTGAGACAAGTAGGCACATAAAATTTTGACATGGCTTGTTTCCCAAGATGGAAATCATTGAGTATATTTAATATTTTGCATTTGTTTTTATTTATCCTTTCAGTTTACCAGTCCCTAGTGGTATCTGATCTACTCTCCATGTCATACTCACACTAGTAAAACGGAATGGCCAGTCTCCACATGCACCTTTGTATCCTATGGTGTGGGCTCCACCCAAATGTTTTCCCAGGGTGTTCAAAAGTGCATACAATTTTCTAAAGGATTTGCACTTTGCTTCACCCCAGGTACTGAAAAACACAAAAGCTATTTGCAGAAGGGCTGAGGGAACCTGAGCTCTTTAGATATTTTCTTTGCTGAGGCTTATTTTAAATTCAGGTCAGAAAAGCTAGTCTAATATTGGAATTGAAAAGAGCAACAGTATTTTGACATTGTATATCTTGACATAAACCTTGCCTCATTCACAGTATGAGATGTCAGGAAACTCAACTCAGCACAACATAAAATCAAATGGGTTAAAGGAGTTCAAACAGAAAACATCCAGGTGACTCTGGTGTCTAGCATAGAGTAATGCTACAAGTTTGTGACAGAATAATATCATCAGGCCTGTATTCAGGCAATATTTGTTGTGTACCTGCTATGTGCAAGTGACTGTGTCAAGGACACAAAAATAATAAAACATGTTTCTTTTCTTTTTTTCTATTGTTTACTCCCTCCCAGTCAACCCACCCATCCCTCCTCACTTCCCTCCCATTCCCACCACCCCTAGTTTTGGTTCACGTGTCCTTTATAATTGTTCCTGTAAACCCTTCCCCTTTTCCCCTGAAATTCCCTCCCCTTTCCCCTCTGGTCACTGTCAGCCTGTTCTCTATTTCAGTGTTTTAGGTTATATTTTGCTTGTTTGTTTGTTTTGTTTTTAGGTTCCTGTTAAAGGTGAGATCATATGGTATTTGTCTTTCACCGCCTGGCTTATTTTGCTTAGCATAATGCTTTCCAGTTCTATCCATGATGTTGCAAAGGGTAGGAGCTCCTTCTTTATTTCTGCTGCATAGAATTCCACTGTGTAAGTGTACCATAGTTTTTTGATCCATTCATTTACTGAAGGGCATCTAGGTTGCTTCCAACACTTGGCTATTGTAAATTGTGCTGCTATGAACATTGGGGTGCTTAGGGTTCTTTTGGACTGGTGTTTCAGGGTTCTTAGGATATAATCCTAGCAGTGGAATTGCTGGGTCAAAAGGCAGATCCATTTTTAGTTTTCTGAGAAAATTCCATACTATATTCCATAGTGGTTATACCAGTCTGCAGTCCCACCAACAGTGCACTAGTGTCCCCTTTTCTCCACAATCTCTCCAACACTTGTTGTTTGTTGTTTTGTTTATGATGGCCGTTCTGACTGGTGTGAAGTAGTATCTCCTTATGGTTTTAATTTGCATCTCTCTGATAGCTAGTGATACTGAGCATCTTTTCATGTGTCTCTGGATTCTCTGTGTGTCCTCCTTGGAGAAGTGTCTGTTCAAGTCCTTTGCCCATTTTTCAATTGGGTTGCTTGTCTTTTTAGAGTGGAGTCCTGTAAGTTCTTTATATATTTTGGAGATTAAACCTTTGTCTGAGATATCATTGTCAAACATATTTTCCCATACAGTTGGTTCTCTTTTTATTTTAATACTGTTTTCTTTAGCCACACAGAAGCTTTTTATTTTGATGAGATCCCATTTGTTTATTCTTTCCTTTATGCCCCTTGCTCTAGGGGACATATCAGTAAAAATGTGTGAAACATCTGAGATTTTTCTATGTTCTCCTCTAGGACTTTAATGGTGTCACAGTTTATATTTAAATCTTTTATCTACCTTGAATTTACTTTTGTGTATGGTGTAAGTTGGTGCTCAAGTTTCATTTTTTTGCATGTAGCTGTCCAGTTCTCCCAACACCATTTGTTGAAGAGGCTATTTTTATTCCATTTTATGTTGCTGCCCCCTGTGTCAAATATTAATAGACATAGAACAAACCATAAATGACCCTAAATAGCTGCTGCAATTTTGAGAAAGAAGAATAAAGTAGGAGGGATCACAACACAGATACTAAACTGTATTACAAGGCCACTGTAATCAAAACAGCCTGGTACTAGAATAAAAACAGGCACATGGACCAATGGAACAGAACAGAGAGTCCAGAAATAAACCCAAGTCTCTATGGTCAATTAAAACATGTTTCTTATTCTTGAGAATGAACAGACAACTAGTATTTATTAACACCAATCACTAAGCTAAACAAAATAAACATATTTTTTAATCCTTACATTAACCACATGAATTTGATGATATCCTTTTACAGAGGTAGAAAAAGGATCTAAAAATGTTGATTAAATTATCTATGGTACTTAACCAGCAGGTAATTAGCTTATAAATATTGATTTATATAATATAGTACACAGATATTCATTATTGTAATGCCTTTGTGGGTAATTATACGATTTTTATATAAAATAATATAATTTTCAATCCACAAGATGTTTTTTAGATGAGATGTCTGATAATTTATACTAGTAATCTTGTTAACTGTTTGTTACTTTTTGTAGGTTGTGATTCACTCTCTCAAATTCTCTATTCAAGTCCTATTTTAAGTTTCAAAGTGTTCTCTTCAATTTGAGTTTGTTTTGTCTTTATTTTTGCAAAAGGTTTCTTAAAAGTTCTTTTTATTGAGCTCTGAAGCTCACACTTCCTTGTCCTCAGTGCAGAACGTATCTCCTATGCCTCCCCCACTGACTATCTCACGCAAGTACGTCCAAACTGGGAACGGTTTGAGAATGAACGTTGTGCTGGTTCCATACATATAAAGTAGACTTTCCTGGGCAAATTGGGATATTTTGACACCTAATTTTAAGACACTTGGTAAGGTAAATATCATTAGTAAAACAAGTATCTCAGGTTGTAATAATTTGATTTTACCCTTGATTAATATCAAATATTGAATCTAACTCTTTATACAGCCAGCTTTCTTATTTGTCATGCAAATGCTTGTCACTACATCCTTTCCAAATAGGCTTTCCTGCCACAAATACAATATTTGTGGACCTAAGTGATACTTCCTTCTAACTCTTCATCAAGGTTATTTGTTAGTGTAAATAAGGGCTTTGCTATTTTTGACATACAGCTAATCCTTTCATAGTTGGGGACAGCTAGATCAATTTCTTCATCACTTATGGTGATTTGATACAACTTAGTTGCAAATATGAACATATGAGCCTAGAAACCTTGGAATTTATATTCTGAGAATAATGAACAGAGCCATCATGCTGGACTGGAGCCCATGAAGTTCAATTTTGACAACATTCAAATTTCTTAAGGAAGGATTCTCATCATTGCTGCCAGGATGTGCAAAGCAATGACCCTGCATGTCCATGGAGAACTAACTGAGAAATCACACTCCAGGTTTCCAACTGGAGTTGGTGTTCTGCACTGTGTCTGCACAAAATGTCATTGATGAAATACCATTTTTCTCTAGCTCTTTCCACCTACACTGTGGTCTCTGAAAATCTAATCAAATGTCTTTTTTTCTATTTATTTTTTCAGTCGTCTGTTCATTGCACATATTTGCAGAACTCACTCTTGTGTCATTCATCCATGAAAAGTGAGTAGGTCAATAAACTCAGAGATTTAGGCTTTCTTCTCTTTTATTGCATCCATGATAGTTCTTATCCCCAGCCACACATGTTAAGTGACAGGCAATGACAGTGGAGGAAATAAGGATATCTTGATTCTAAACCCAAGTAAACAAGCTGTCATAAAAATGTGGAATTGAAGAGATGACAAACTAAATTCTCTCTCTGAAAGCAATTATTTATGAACCTCAAATCTAATAATCTACAATTTTGAAGGCTAAGGCAAATGTTTGTTTGTGGCTCAATCAATTTAAAACAGAAATGCACATGATAATGCAGATAGCAGCTGAAGGAGGGGGGTAATGTTCCCTGGCTCTGAACAAATAAAAGGCATTTATTCTAATGCTTATTGATTCTCATTTATTACAACAATGGTACATTATGCAATCATCTATATCAACAAACAACAGCTTCACTGACTAGTATGACTGTGTTTCCATACAGTAATATAAAGATAAATGAATAACAATGCTCTTCTTCAGGGCAAGGTAGATAAGTCCCATTTAGCAGTTATTTGGTAAAAAGAATTTTGACTGCATAAGATTATATCTCTTCAATAATATATTTAATAGGAGCAGTAGCTTTCAACTGATACATAGCTTTCTTTGTTTATCTTTTTTAAAAAATAACTTCATGACAGTGGCCCAGGTGAAATGAAAACCATGGATGATAATTCTATTATATTCCATAATTATTCTAAATGGAGACAGGTAAATCTACTTTGAAGAACTGTCATGGGTCAGAACCAAATATCTTATCCCTTTTAATCCTTAACCAGTGAGACTGCTGATGTTTCCATTTTAGCTTCAGAGAAAAAGTTAAGCTCAGAGTTATGAAGTGCTTACTGAAGATGACATGCAGAAAGTGGCAGAGTCAAGATTTAAAGATCTGTCAGTCACATTCCAAAGCCTAGACATATTCTCCCATGGCACTGGTACCCACTAAGCGATGGGATGGGTAGAATCCAAAACGTGCATCTGATATTAGCACAATTAAGTGTAGAATATCATAGCAATGCAGTTTCACCTGTGTAAATGTATTAATGAAATGGATTACTAAATGTCTTGTTCCAACAAAATTCAGAGTTTAAATAATTGCATTTCTGAACTTTACTCGAACTCCAATTAGGCAATTAGCAGATGTACCAAGAATGTGCATACATACAGATGTCCAATGCTCGCATTGTTTACCTGGACTCCTTTAAATAGTGAATCTAAATGTCATTATACAAAATCAGAGAAGTCCAAAACTAGAAAGCTTTGAACTTGTACACAACTTTCACTTTCCAGAAAACTGATACTGGGAGAAGGTGATTAACCCAGATTTACTAGAAAGATGAACAATTATTTTTAAAACCTTCATAATTGTTATTTGATATGAAGCAGATTCTTTTTAAACTATACAAACAATCCAATGTTAGGCTAAGGTAAAGAGTTAATTTTGGATGGCCATACCATTGCTGAACTTATAAAGATACATGTAAGAAAAAGGACTCCAAATTGTGTCTCTTGTATGTCCTTCTGCTTAAAATTGGATAGTTATGAATTATGTAGTTCTTCCCCATTCATTATTCTTGTCTTTGTGTTCTTTTCTCCTTGGAATATAAGTAAAACTTGTAAATATAATATAAAATTATATAACTATTATATAGAGCTCAAGAAAGAGTTCATTTGAAACATTTTTCAACAGACAAGACAAGAGGATGCTTGGACAATATTTATACTACACAGAAACATATAAGGATCCAACTTCGGTGGAGAGTAAGTACAGTTTTATGAGAGATAATGTGCAAGCCCACAAAATTGTTCACATAACTAAAGGTGGCATTTATTGCCAGGTAGATATATGCATTTTACACTGGAGGAATATAATGAAGTTCTTCACACTTACTATTAAGATAGAGAGCACTCTGAGTTACTGGGAAAATTGTATGTTTTTTTTTGTTTTTCTCTCTGGAGTGAACCTTATGCTTTTCTTCATTAGTGGGTATAGCTATACTACAGAGGAATAATCCCAAGAAGAGTTGAGTCAGAAACACATGGTAATAGTAGTACTTAATATATGATGTGTGTTCTTCCAAGCTTTTCCCATATATTAACTAATTTAAGCCTCCAAGCAATACAACAATATAGTCACTTTTATTACTCTACTTTGTGGATAAATAACTGGGGTACACAGAGGTTAATAAGCCTGGTTTTCTGTAAATTCATGCCATTATTTTTCTTGAAAATTTTTAGTTTGCCAGATTTTAAATATCTTCAACTCTATCTTGCCTGAATACTGTTTGCAAACAGAAAAGTTCCATATAAACTTCACATTGCCTAGCTGTTTAAACGTATTTTATAGATGAAGCTAAAACTGATGGCAGATGGTGGTTGGAGAGCATCCAATATTTTCCCTTTCTCCTTCACATATTAGTAGTTTTTATTGTTTTGTCCTCACTCTACACATCTACCCCCTCAGAATAACTTTCCAAGAAATTTAAATAATGAAGCTATTTTTACAAATGTATACTTGATACGTATCTTTATAGACACACACGACATATCCAGGTATTACATTTAAATGGTTGACCAATCACTTCTGTTCCATATTCTCATAAATATCTCCACTACTTTTTCTCTTTGGTGCCTTTATCATCCCTAGTTTTCAAATGAGGATTTAAAAGGAGGGCAATTTGCTATGAATGGTTTTATTCTATAAGGACTCTAAAGGTTACATGAAGCATGGCTCTTTATTTGAGAAGAAAGGAAAAGGTTCTCAGCTAATTAGAGACTTTCTAAAGTTCAAACAATAATAAAGTTGAAAACACACATTGTTTATCCACAGTACAAACACGCTTTATCACCAAGCATGGTACAAAACCAAAATCACAAAATTATGCTGCATCAAAGGGGAGTAAAATTTCCCTTTCAAATGCTAAAAAGTAAAGAATGGGTTTAAAAATTTTGAAATGATGCTCTGAAATGATTTTAAATCATGTTTAATATTAAAATATATTTATATATATACAAGATACTGGGTAACCATTAGATATGAATGGATTGTTTAAAACAAAAATTGAGATTTTTCTCTTACATCAAGTTTTAAATCAGTAATTTTAAAATTATGCATTTTAGTATATTGCAAAATTATGATGCAGCTTATAAAACAAAACCCTAGTGATTGGATGCTAAATAAAGTTTAAGCTCTCAGTAAATAAAGAAAAGGGATGTTTTGATTTGAAATTTGAGTAACAAGGCATGCCTTATTTAGAAACTTTATGATAGACATTTGATTCCTCAAAAAATGGAAGAAATGCTTTATTTGGATTATTTCATTTTAAATTAATTTTTAAATCTTCCTAACAGAACTATTTATTTCACACATCCAGATTCGGAGAGCTCCTTCAAAATATACAGTAGATTTTACATGAAGCGTGTCACCAGAGGCCATCACTGCAAATCAGTAAACTGCATGTTTGACAATGTCTTATAAGTCAAAAACAACTGAAAAGAGCCCTGGTAAGGTAGCTCAGTTGGTTAGAGCATAGTCCCCTTACACCAAGGTTGTGGGTTTGATATCTGGTCAGGACACTTACAAGAGGCAACTATTAAGTGCATAAATGGATGGAGCTACAAATGAATGTTTCTTTCTCTCCCTCTCCTTCCTTCTCTCTCTCTAAAATCAGTAAATTAAAAAAAAATTAAAACTGTACGTAAAATAGAAGAAATAAATCCACTGAAAAGAATATTAAAACTTTAACTTGAAAAGTAACATTGAATGACATAATATATTCAATTATTTTCACCATGTGTGGCAGTTAATCACTGCTCCTGAACACTATTTCAATGACCTACAATTCATCCTTCATCCCTTTAATGGAAAGAACCAAATAGTGAAGTTCTTGGATGGAAAGAGGTAAAAATTTGGTGCCTATTATTGAAATTACAACAAAGAATATGCAATGGATGACATCAGAATATTCTGGGCAAACAGAATATTCATCAAGTTACCAGAAATCATCAAGTCATTGTGCATTTGTAAATATAAGAATACATGGAATTGCTACCAAGATAATGTTTGCCGCAAAACTGGAATAGTTTCAGTGAGTATCCAAAAAGACTTGAACACATGCCCTTTAGTTGTCATTTCTCCTCAAGCTCCTCTTATGTAGGACATTTTCTCAGAGTTTACTTGTTTTTGGGGACCTTAACAATTTTTGGTTACTCATTGGGTATTTTGTAGAATGCCCTTCAATAAGTGATTTGTCTGATGATTTTCTCATGAATACATTAGGACTTCTATATAATTCTATATAGAATTCTTTCATAGAGTTCTTTGAATATATATCTATGCTGTCATCTCCCATGTTGTAAAATATGTGTTTACTATCTTCACTATTAAACCGAGCCCCTTGGGGCAGGTTCTATGTCTTATTTGCCATGACAAGATAGGTGATTATTTTTAATAAAGACAAAATTGAGTGAAAGAAAAAAAATTATGCCTAGTGAATATTTAAAAACAAGATCTGAATATAATTAAACATATGAAGAATAAAACTTATATTGATAATTTGTCTGTTGTACACTGTGTCCAGTGCATTAGAAATGGATTCTTCTTACTATAAATGTATGTCCTTTTTGAAAATAGTGTCCTTCAAAATACGTTCCAATAATTCATTAGAATCATCTATTGGAAAATAATTTTCAGACAAAAATAGTTTTCTCATATGTTTTATTAATACAGAAACAAATGTTATACTTATTATAAAAATGTACACTTACTTCCTCTAATTAGATATCAGTAACAAATTTTAAGAAAATAAATATAGCCCTGGCTGGTGTGGCTCAGTGGACAGAGCGTGGGCCTGCAAACCATGGGATCACTGGTTCAATTCTCGGTCAGGGCACATGCCTGGGTTGTGGGCCAGACCCTAGGTGGGGCATGTGAGAGGCAACCACACACTGAGGTTTCTCTCCCTTTCTTTCTCCCTTCCCCTATTTCTATAAATAAAATCTTTAAAAAAAGAAAATAAATATATTTGAACAATATTGTGTTTCTAATCTAGCATGTAACTGCCTAACTATGTATCATTTGCAGATATGAGTGAAAAATAACAGTCTATATTGAGGGCAATGCATACCAAATGCATATGTTACGATCTAAATACATTGATACACACTTGGTGGATCACTTCTTATTCCACATATTAGACTATATTCCTTACATCAACTTTGTTGATATTTAATTAGCACTTCATAGACTATGAAGTTAAGGTCCAATACATTTAAGAAAGTTGCTGGCTATCACTTATCTGTTTAAATGTCAGGCCAGGATTTGAAGATTCAGTTGGGGTTGATTTTGTACTTCAAACAGACCATTGCTGTCAAATGCATTTTTGACTAAAGTTAATTGTTCTAATACACCGAGCTTTTATTAACGTGCCTAAATCTAAAGGCCTTCAAAAACATAGCTGTGTTATGTTATCTCACATCACTGAATCACCTGGCTCTTTCGTAGGGCACCTTAACAGCAAAAATGTGATGTAAATATCAAAGTAAGTAACGATGCAGAAGAAAGCTAAAGAGAGCAGATTTGCCAGAGTACACCATAATCACAGAAGGTGATTCATTTCCTGACTTTGTTTTTATTTCCACTATAGCTGTAATGTCAATTTTTGTACAGTGCCCCGAGGCATCTCTAAGTTACTCTTGATGTCAACGCTTTATGTCCCACACACTCCTCATTCCTTTAGAAATACAATTACCGAAAGCACAAGAAAGTGATTCAAATATTCTCAAATTTGTGCTACGTGAAAAGTTATTCTCTAACCTATTACCTGCTTTCTTGCCAAGATTCGGGACTTTTATGTACTTTTTTCTTACTCCTTGGAATGTGTGTTCTTTTCTCCTACTCATCCTGAGATAGAAAACGAATAGATGTCTACTCCCAAGAGTGAAGAAGTTGCTCCATGCACAAAGAACATTTGTTCCAGTAATATCTTTTCTCAATTCTTCAGCAAAATATGAGACAAGAACTAGTTAGTCTTATGAAATGACATGAGGCTGATGCCATTGGAATGTTTTATATTGATCAAAAAATGAAAGAGACCAGTGATCTTTGGTGAATCGGTGGGAGAAATATGATTGGGATAAGCCCATTGTTAAATGATAACTACCAATTTTCAAGTTGCTAAGAAAATAGAAGAGAAAAAACTATGAAAAGGAAAGTCTAAGTGTTTTTTTTCATAATTTGTATTAACAAGTGTGATGAGTTTATTTGTAGGATTAATGGCAAATTAAATTGAAATCATTAACTGATCCTAGATTGAGTGGTGGAATAAATATGATGTCATTGCCATACTCATAAAGAAACATAGCGTGGCTTTTGAACTGTGGCATCATTATGATAGCATTAGAATAGCTTCCAGATTTTTATTTGACGGGTGAGGTAAGATGTCAAAATAAATTAATTTAAGTGACTCAGAAAGGAATGGCTTCATTCAGCTGATGGGAATCAGCAAGAACCTGAAGAACAGGTAGCTCCCAATGAAGCACAGTCAGGATTTTTACAGAACAGATGAAAGCTGCATGCCTGCCCTACGTTTTGGGCTTAGGCTATTGTGGTAGTGGACCATCCTTGTTTTCATGCTCCTTGCTCAGAGTTTTGACAGCCATTAGAAAAAATATTTTCTGAGAATTATTTTTGCAAACGTAGCATATAATTGGCTAATCAGAGTGAGGAAGGCAGAGAGTAAAAAAAGGGGGGCAAAGGCAAGAAGCAAAAAAGGAACTAGGACCGTCTATTATGTTCACCTTAATGTTTTTTATGAATATAAAGTACATCTCTTCTCTTGAAAAGTATTTGGCCTTCTCTATTTCTGTGCATTTATATTTATGTTTATAAGTAGAATATACATTCTGTGGAGCTGGACTGGGTCAAACCAGAAATGACTGCTTTTGTTCCAAAGATTGAATGACAAACTCAGTTTCAGTTGAGACTTTCTCTTTCTTTACTACTTATCTATGAACAAAGAGTTTTATTTCTTTATTTCCTTTTTGTATACATTTTATTTCCTTTCTTGTTTTAAGGTGTTAGGTAGGACAATTGTTCCTTTAAAAAATTACATTCTGCAGTATTACTAAATGATTTTATGATACTGATATGGAAGGAAGGAAAAGAGAGCTTTCAACAAGATCTGTTAATTTTCAGAATTAAATTTCACTGTCTAATCCACTTTGTAAATGAGGAAACTAAGTGTAAGTGACTTGATGTACGTGTGTGGATTTACACGTATAGAGGGTGCATGTTGTGTGGGTGAAAAGTGTGATATCCTGAAACCATGGGCTCTGTAGCACCTAGAGGGCACTTCCCTGGTTGCATGAAGTTTGGTTGACTTCTACACAATGCCCTGCACCACTAAGCATACTGTCCTCTTCCTCACTGTGTTGGTAAATCAGGCTCACTAAGTTCACATTAGCTTACTACTAAAAATAACGCTAACCTTTCTCTAGCTCAGTGATTTTTAATCATAGGTAATATTGAACCCCAGGGGATATTTGGCAATATAGGGTGACATTTTTTTATTGTCACCGCTCAGGGAAACTGGTTGCCACCAGCATCTAGTGGGCAGGGATCAAGTACGCTACTAAATATCTTATGAGGTGTAAAGAATGGGGCATCCTCCCATAGCAAAGAACTATTTAGTTCAAAATGTCAATAAGTCCAAAGTTCAGAGAGTAAGAAACTCCACATACTAGCTGTACTAGTTAAGTTAATGCAAAGTGATAAAACAAATTCTAGTTGCTTACATAATGGAAATCTATGCTTGTTCAATTGAGTCCAATACAACTATTCCTGATTGGGAAACTTTCCTTCAACCTATGAATCAGATCACTGGATATATTGTCTATTGCTGTACAGCAAATTATTCCTAAGTTGAAGTTACTCATAAATTAAAATGGCATAAATGACAATAACAACAACAATATATTTACTTCATCTAATAGTTTCTGTAGGTCAGAAATTTGGGAGCAGCTTGGCTGGGCAGTACTGGCTGAGTTTCTCAGAAAGAGTCAGATATTTGTGGGAGTTGCAGTCATCCTGAGGCTTGAAAAAGGGTGAAAGCTTGCAATAACGTCCAAGGGACTCATTGGTGTAGCTGGCAAATGTGTGCTAGCTGTTGGCAGATACCTCAATGTCTGGGCTTCTCCACGGGTCTGCCTGGGTGTCTCTATGACAAAAGAAGCAACTCAAGAAACAGAAGTGGAGCTGCAATGCTTTTTATGACCTAACCTTAAAAACCACAGATCACTTCCACAGATTGGCTCTGGTTCCATTTGAGTAGAGACTACACAAAGGCGTGGAGATTTGGGAGGAAACATATTCAGTGCTGGTTATCATAGCTCGTTACTTTTACCATATGTCCCCACTATATTATGTAGCAGGCTTCTGAGATTCTCTGTTTCAGACAATATAAAGAGGAAAACAGAAGGAAAAAAATTACATGTAAGAGATTTGGGGGCCAGAGTGACTACTGGGCACATTCTCTCTTGATAAAAGGGAAAAAAAAATGGGAGGAGGGAGTGAATGTCATTGATTATTGAGTTCAGGAAAAAAAGTAATCAGGTACGGGAAAACATCGAACAAACTCTGTCATCATTTAGAAAGTATTCAACCAGAATATTTTAGGCAATGCCTTATAAAATGCCATTCCCTTTAGAAGTCAAAATGATATGAAATTATAATTGGGAGAGCAAATATAATTAGTAATGAAATAGATACTTGCTATTCAATGAGTACACTATACAATTTGGTATCACATAATATGCTTTTCCTTCTAATATAGTAAAACATTTTGTATACTTTTTCTAATCCATACCTTAGAATGGTAGCACACTAACATGGGTTAGATGTCTTCTTTGTGTCATGCAATATACATGACACTTATTTGAGAAATAACTATCATAACCCTTCTTCTATATATATTGGAAAGTAGATTAAATGTTTCAATATATCATTCAAAATGATACAGCTAATAAGTAATACAGAAGTCAAGCTTAAATGGGTCTCACCTTAATAGTCATGAATTTGTGTGAAAAACAAAATATGATATCTTATTTTACTCTCAAATTGATATTACTTTACTCTCATATTCTTGAAAGGATCTGTGAAATTTTTAAAAATCTTATTTATGTTTTTATTTTAGTATTTTCCTTTACAGACAAGTATTTACATATTCTTGATATGTCTCAAATTGCACTTTTCCTTAAACCTGGATGGAAGAGTATAATGCAAAATAAAAGGAAACTTAGCCTTGAAGTAACATTGTGTCAAGGTACTTTTTATCTTAGTGGAAAACATTTTTTAGAGTGATTATGTGTAAAAATAAAATGGCACATAAGCAAAGAAATTTAGCTATAGAATATTTAAATTATATCAGTGAGAAGCTACAAATTCCTCTTCAAAAGGGAGATTGAAGAAGAATCTATTGAAAGCCAAAATACTCTTTTAAAAAAGCATGTTAGACACACATACATTTTGTATGGCAAACTATTTAATGTCATTTGGTTCTCGAAAAGGCATTTCATGATCAGGTAATGATTACTTTAGTGTGATGAGACTTGAGAGGTATGCAAATGTGCTCTTTGATGGAAGAGCCATTTACCTATGAGAAGCAGCATTCCTAGAAAACTGATACATTTAGAAGTAAGTAGCAAGAGCCTCACAGTATTTGGCTGATTCTTAATCAGAATCATATCCAGAAACATCTAGTGCCAGGATAAGAAAATGGAAATGTAGTTAAGCGCTGGAAAAATCCATAATTTTTCAATGTTAGCCAAGAGCTAAACTGGGCCTAAAAATTGCACATTAAAGACGCATAAGGACCATAGTCTGAGAACACATTCCATAGCCTTCTGGTCTCCTTTCACATGGCTCCTCTAGAACTTCCAGTCAGAAAGATGCTTTTCGTGTGTGTGTTTTTCATTTTGCTGTCACTCTGTTTTGTTTGTTGTCATTGTAAATAGTGCTTCTTTAACTTTTCATGTGGTTTACTTGAGCGATCTTATCCTGGGGAGCCCTCCACCTTTGCATTGCTAATTAAAGTCTAGTTCATGTATGGGGGACAGATTCCCAGATAGTTTCTGTTCACACTCAAATCATGAGAGGTTGAGGGCCTTTATTGTTTCCTACTTGCGTGATCACTGGAACAACCACCCCTCCCGACACCATCACCAAATATGGTGCTCATTTGGTTTGAAGATTCACAGTATAAAGATGTTTCTCTTCACCATAACCTTCTTCCTCCCTTACTTCGTGGAGCTAAAAATATATATAATCAGCAAATATGAGGAATTAAATGCTAGATATATTCATAACATTCAGTAATATTTACTTAACATTCTACTCTAAGGATTCCCCATGGATTCCTCAGTAAAGGAACCATGACCTATGTTTTATGTCCAAAATAACAAATTCTAAACATGATGGAGAAATTACATGTAAGGCACTATATTATGTAATGCCTCAGAGTACTGTTTCTTTCTTTTTTTTCTTTGTCCATTTAGAAAAATAAGTCCAAATAAGAAAAACACATCCAAATAAGAAAAATAAGTCCAAATGAGAAAAAATTATGCCAACAAAACCACAAAAATCAAACAAAACAAGGCATTTTTTTTTCAATTTTACCTTTGTTAAACTAAATGCTGAAAAATCCCACCATTCTGTATCTTGATATGTTTCCACCCATGAATAAGCAGCTCAGAGCTGATGGGAAAAGAAAACATAATGTACTAGAAAGAATATTAACTTTAGAGTTAGATATTTTGTGAAAACACTGAAATAATTATTTAAAGTTCTCAAGTCTGCAATTTCATCTTGAAAATTAGAATCACTAAAATTAGCACCGGGACTTTCTGTGAGGATAAAATCCAGAGCATGTACAGAATCTCCAAGCACAAAGCTTGTTCAGTTGATGCTACTCGTGAACAATTTCACCACACAAGACCCTCTGAGGATGTCACCCGTGCAGCCTGTGCAGTCCCAAAGGGACCAGGTCATCAATACCTGCAGGGACAAGCAACTGCAGGTATTTCATTCTTGCTTTTTTTTTATTGTCTTATTTTCTATCTCAATATTTTTACTTATGTGTTGGTTAATTTGCTAATTTAAGTTTTTAGTGGATTTCTAGCATAGTTAAGCTAATCTAGTTTTAACCTCTGTTTTTAAATATTTGTGTGATGGAGAAATGCATAAAATGTAGTGGCTATTTGCTTTATTTTGCGTTTCTAACATCAATTAATCAGCTCTAATACCATTCCATGCCTAAAATAAAAAGATGATATAATGATGACATTCAGAGATGGTGCTAGTTTGAGGGAAAAAAAACAACACTCTTCTTATTTGTGTACTGATATGGTCCAGAATTACACATATATGATCACCTAAATGAAGCATATTCTAGATCCATTGCTGCTTATGTTTACTTATTCAAGTCTAAACTGAGCATCAGTAAGCAATACTGTGTTGTTGAAAGAGCACAGGCTTTGAAATCCAATTGGCCTAGAGTCCATCCTGTCTCCACCACCTAACAATTATATAATTTTTTCATGCTTCACTGTGAGCATAATTCTCTCATCATGTTACAGGTTTAATAACATATGCTTGCTGTGACAATAACGTGCCTCTGCAACATACATTCCCCATGAACTGATTCTGTCTGAGAGATTCAAAGCTTCCAGACTTCTGGCTCTGCACCTGGCAGGCAGCAAAGCTAAAAGCACTGGATAAGATGGATTACCACTTTGTCATCTTCAATGACAATTGCATGTCATTGGAGTTCCTGTAGGTGAGACGCAATAGGCTGAGGGAATGCTCCCTAGCCCATGTCCATTTTTTTGTCTCTGTTTAAAAGCATATTATATTTTAAAGGCATGTAAATCATTTGCATTTAAAACTCATGCATTTGTGAAATTACAAAAGAGAAAGCAAAATTATCTAAAACCTTACTATAACAAAAGAGAAGTACTTTATATTTCATTGATGGTTTTCCTTTCAAGTATAGCAGTATGATGATATATCTGTCTCTGTCCATCTATACATAACATATAAATGGAACTGTGAACATATTTCACTTTATGCTGTAGACAAAAATGCCCTTATTTTATGTCAGGAAATATATACCCCTATTATTCCTTTTAATGATTATAGTATATTATTTTGTATGAATTCAGTTGAAAATATTTCATCAATACTCTACTGAAAAATATTTATAAAATAAAGCTCAGAGAAGTAACTGCTTAGGTTATGCAGCCAATGATCACTGAAATACAAACATGAACTCAGGTCTCCTGTCCTTCAGACCCATCTGCCCTGAGTACAGAACACAGGTTTGCTTCCCTCACATAACATTTGCAGCTATTTGGATGCATGTCATTGACCTTGACAAATCATTTGAGGGTTTCTAAAGACAAGGTTAATTTTGTGGGTTTAATAACTTAGCATTTTTGCCTTCTCACTCCTTGAAAACAAGGCCCTTGCCACCATACATCCTCATATGTAGCTCTCTGTGCTTAGAACATGAAAATATTAAATAAAAACCTCTTGTTTTACATAAATTGGAAAGTTAACATGGAAAATTCCACTAAAACAATGCCCTCAGCTGTGTTAGGAGAAGCATTCGCCCCAGGCTTAGTTTGCACTGAACTAAAATGAGCGGTTAGAACAATAAAACAATGCTCACCAGTCGCCTGGTATTGTGCAGACCCAGTCATAAAGCGCATGTTATGATGTAACACCCACTGGGCCTAATTATTCCCTTTTCTGTACAGAATAGCACAAGCTGGGTAACCTTTGGGAGGACCAACTACTCAGAAAGCCTCCCGTCCCTCTCTCCTCCCACTCCCTGCCCACAATAGGAATTCTCCCGTCAAGCTTCCGTTTCACAAGGAGAGAGAATAGCATCTTTGGTAACTGATAGTCTCTGTTCTGGCATACAGTGGAGCAAAAGCCTGCGATCGTAACTCCTCTCTCCACACATATTTAATAGAGTCTCACTGTGGGTTACGTGCCTTTGAGTCGACTTTGACTCCTGGCAACGCTATGAATGAGTGATATCCACAGTGTCCTGTCCTCAGCAGCTCTGTTCTGCTCCTGTAGACTCATGCCTGTGGCTTCTGGTGCTGAGTCTGTCTGTTTCATACTTGGTCTTCCTCTTTTCCTGCTGCCTTCTATTGTCCCCAGAATTGCTGGGATTCCTACTGCCTGTGAGATAAAATCTTTAACGTGGCCCTAGCCCCGAGCCATCGAAGATCTAGCCGGGTTGCCATCACAACCCTGTTTTCATCACTGCTTCTGTGTCTCTTTTATTCCTTTGTACCAAGCCTGTCTATTCACTGTCTCCCAGAAGCAAATCCTAATACCTCACCTTTCTTAATATACTACATCTTCCAAAAGTACCCTCGTACCTCTTCAGCCTATGTGAATTTAGTCCTTCTACGCTTCACGTTAATACAACACCTGCTCCCTAAAGAGATCCAAACTACCGTGGGTTTTGTTGACGTCTCATTTATTAGTGGCACTTCTTCGCTGTTAAGTGCTCCTTGCTACAGTCAATTTTATTTTTTGACCAACGTGTCCTTTTTCTCTGCCAGTAAAAGAAGTGTCCTTTATTCTGACACTAGTTGCTTCAATTCTGACCCATCTTCTTTTAGGTTTTCAAATACAGTGATTAATTCCTTTGGACCAGACAGCTTAACCCTCTAATGAGACAGCCTTTCACATTACAGTGAATTAAAAAGAGCCTTTTTTGTAAGTATTCACAGAGAGAACCATCTTCAGTTTAGTATCTTTATATTAGGTCTGTGTCAGCCCATCTGAGGCGACTGCGCACCAATTAGCACCTGTGAATGCAGGTTGCACATATAACAATCATAAAGAATCTCAGATAAGAAGAGAAAGTAGTTCCAATGTATTTGGTAAGAACAGAAGACGTAACTCTCAAAAGATCTCATAGGGCCCTTTTTTACCAAAGAGAACTGGGAGAGAAACCAGACCTCTTAATATGAAAGTAAAATGTTGAACTTTTGAACAGTCAAGCTGGTTTAATACCAGAAATATTTAGAGGCCTTTAGCTATTTTGCTGTTCTCATAATATAGGCAAATAGTCATAGTTTATCTCCTTCTGTGCTGCTTTAGGGTCTTCTAAGCCAATCTCAATAGGTAAATATCAATTGTTCAGCCATAAAAGTCCATAAAAACGGGAGTTCCAGAAAGAGCATCATATTTTGCATACAATAATGTCTTTGTGAGTATTTTATAAGCCCTGTGCAGCAAAACTGGAAGTGTGAATATCAACAATGTGATATTTCAGTTACTCTCTGGGGGTATTTACTAATATTAGCAATATGTTTTAATCAAGTCCACACTACATTTATTAAGGAACTTTATGTGATTTTCTTTTTCAATTTGAAGTGAATGCATTATTAAAAAAAATTCCAAGGAAATGTGTGCCATCCATCCTTGTATAACAGCTGTCCTTTATAATAGCACACCACCGACATCATACACAAGGTCTTGAAAGCCAAACATGCATGGAGAGGGCTGCATGATTCCCAGTATCAATTTCCACCAAACCAGACAATTCTATAGACTATAAAATAAAGCAACTGTACATGGTAAGCATGGCCCCAAATCCATTTATCTTGTTAATTACCCCTCAGTGAGGATCCTTCAACCAAGTCCTGGGAGGTGAAAAACAAGTTTAAATTAATTCAATATTTAACAACACTCAGAAATTATTCCTAACTCAAATGGGTGTACCTTTTATCCTTTTGCTAAAAGAAATAAAATATTTAGTCTCCTTTTCCTTTATCAACAAATTATCAAGCTAGAATCAATCTAACTATGAGATATTTTTGATCTGAGAATGAACACATTTGTAGAGGTTATTTTAAATCAAGCCTTTGGATAGTTCTAGATTTGGGGTGAAAAAGGAATATATATATTTTCCCTTTTATAGAAAAAGAAATATATATATATTTCCTTTTGTACAAGACTGATGGAACCAACAATAAAGATACTCTATCCAGGTCCTCTTGGATACCTTCAGTCATTCTGGAAGGCCTGCCCTGAGTCACTGTGGTTGAGTCTACTCCTGCGAATCTTTTTCTGGTGGATCGTCCTCAGGCTACTAGGGCCACTCTGACCTGCTAGTATGGAGAGGTTACATCCTTGTGGTATAGACCTTAGACAATGATGCAAAGATTCTCAGGTTGCGGTGTGAGAGCTTAGAACCCTAGCCTTGGGGCATGGGAACTCATGCACAAATCTTGTACTCCAGAATCTTCCATGGAAATCAGTGAAAAGGCCTTCCAAGGTGTTTTGCCACATATCATGCCTTTGACTTTCAACTCACTCGTGTCTTGCTGCTCTTTCTCCTAATCTACTTTGGAGGTTCTTCCTAACAAACTGCTTGAGCACAAATACTCACTATGAGATTTACCTCTGAAGAACCTGAGCTACAACTGCTTGTTTTACACATAGATGTTTGTATTAATGTAATTCTTGGTCTGCCAGTAAAGATTCATGTGAAAAATAATTTATTTTGTAAGCAAATGCTTTGGAATAATAATTTTGTTAGGGTTTCTTTTGGAGAGAGCATGGGTTCAAAGGCAACCTGGGCTGCTCACTAGCTGTGCAACACTGGAAACAGTTAATTAGCCCTTGTTGCCTCGACATCGTTGGAATAAATCTCTAGAGAGAGGTAATAAACATTAAATTAATGTGTTGAGCCTGATACTTTTTTCATAGATTTCCTCATTATAAAATAGTTTCCTTTCTCCTAGCCACCACGTTGTTTCTTTGAAAATGTTTATTAAAAGTGTGATATATTCAATTCAACAGCAGTAGGAAAATCACTTAATGAGCCCATGCAGGTTACTCCATGTCATCCTGCCTACTGATCCTCTAAGGGGAGATGGGGATGGTAAGAGGGTCAGAGACATGTAGACATACAGTTTAGAGGTTTTAGAATTCTACATATGTCATGATGAATAATGTATCCGCCCCCTAATACAGAAATTATCCAGGTAGTACAGAAAGCCAATATTATTTTCTATCTTCTTCCAACCATGTGTGGCATTATTACCAAATTCAACCAGAAGTGCCATTATAGAAGCAATGTTGTAAAAAACTCTAAATATTAGGAAGAAAAGTGTAGCTTTAAAAGTTTACAGAAGTCACTTGACATTTTATTTATCAAAAATGCAAACTGCTTGGTAAGTTTGTTTGTGAGATAAGAGCACTATATCCCTCAGATTTCTTTGTAGTTACAATTTTTTGCCTAACATCTCTGACCCCTTCCTTCTTCCTAAGAGATAGACAATTTTATCTGGAGAGTTAACCTTTCTTATGCAGCCCACTGGTGCGAGAGAATCTGAATTCAGTTCCATCTCCACAAAAGAGTCTGAATGGTCTAAAGATAACCTCATTTTTATTAATTAAAACAAAATATGGCCTAACTTGGGCAAATGAATTTTGAGAAAGGTATTTATGAGTTTTTTAAAGGACATTTCTGAATTTTGAGAGCAATTTGAGGTTTCTTATTTCTCCCTCATTTTCACCGAAAGTTAACAACTATGTAGTCGAGTCTTGTAATTGCTACAACCATTTCACAAATGGTAAGGATGTTGCTTTAAAGGAAGTAGTCAAAGCCAAAAAAATTGCAGAAAAATACAATTAGAGCACTTCAATTCCAGAGAGGCATTTCTCTGAACTAATATTTGTGCGAGCTAGTAAATGTTCATATTTTAAAGTCATTTCGAATGGGTCTATTAGCTTCCTATGACTTTGGTAAAAAAACTTACAACCAATAATAGTTCTGAGACCAGAATTCTGAAATCAAGGCTTGGTCAAGGCTGGATCTTTGGAGATTCTGAAGGACAAACTATTCCACAACTCTAATCTAGCTTCTGGTCACTTTCCAGAAATTCTTGGTTTTCATCAGCATGTAGACGCATCACTCCAATCTCTAACTCAGTCTGCTCACACCTTTTCTTTGTGTGCCTCCATCTGCCAATGTTCTCAATTCTCTTTGATAAAAACAACAGGCATTTGGGTTAGGGCCCATCCTGAATCCAGAATGATCTAATCTCCAGATTCTTTATTTGAATCTGCAGAAACATCATTTCCAAATAATGCCATGGTCATAAGAACCAAGCATTCATACTAGAACATGTCTTTTTGAAGACACACAATTCAATATACTACGGTTGAATTTTGGTTCCCATAGACACAACCATTCTTAATGATACAAACTCCAACTTAACTCAAATAACTACTGCCCTTATTCTGTGCCATAACTCTTAAAATCCTGATAGATAAAAAATCTTGAATTCTATAATTTAAACTTTTAAAAGGCTTTTGAGATTATCTTATCTAATATTGCCCTTAGAATAAAAAATCTTCTTTACACAAATCCTAAACAATGCCTATCTGATACTGTTTTATTTTACTTTTTCTTGTTGTTCAATTATGTTTGTTTCCATTTTTCTACCACCACTTTCCCCTGCTGCACACACCCCATCTCCCACCCTCAATCCTTCCTCTCTTTGACTTTGTCCATGGGTCCTTTATACATGTTCCTTGATGACCTTTCCCCTTCTTTCCTCCATAATCCCCTTCCTCCCACCCAGCTGGTTACTGTTTTAAACTACTCCCAAATGTGTAGATTCTTCATATCTGTATCACATCCAGAAATTTTGAGAATTTGAAAATTTCTACAACTAAAAAAAAAAGCTTATCTGGTTTCGAAGATCCCAAATTGCATTGCTCACATATATAAAACAAGATTTCAGATCCTATTGGAGCCATCAGATTCTGGTTTAGTGTCTATTTAATAACTCAGCTGTGTTATTTATCTTCTACCTTTGTGGAGAGGTTTTCAGGATCAGAAGAATATTTTGTTTTTAATTAGATTTTCCCCAACATGGGATAGAAAATTATGTAACAGGATGTGTGCGGTGGTGGGTGGGCATCTTGTTACATAATTTAGAGGGTATGGTCAATGAAATTTTCTCTAGGAGAATGATATTTGACCGGAGATCTGAATGTTAGGAAGGAGCACACCATGTAAAATATCTATGGAGAAGAGTCCTGGCAGGAATAACAAGTAGAATAGCTCTGAGACAGAAGTGAGCCTGGCTTGTTTTAACAGCAGAAAATAGGCCAGGGAATGTAAACCTTAGAGAATGACAGAAAAACTGATGGCAGGTGAGGTCAGAGAGATAAACTGTAGTCAGGTCATGTAAGGCTTTCTTTTAATTCTCTAAAAAGAGAATTTTAAGTGAAGTTGTGTTTTGTAATCCAGCTCCTGTGTTAAAATTATTTCTGTATCTATCTGCGTGGGTTATGAGGGGAGAACTGTGGCAAGAAGCCAATTAAAAGTCTATTATAGTTATTCAGGCAAGAAACAGGACTAGAGTGACAGTGGTGGATATTGGGAGAGGTGGTTGAATTCATCATAAATTCTGTAGGTAGACACTCCATTTGGAAATAAGGATTAAGAATAAGAGCAAAATGAAGAATAACTCCGAGGTGCCTGGCTTCTGTGATTGGATGAATGATGTTATCATGAAGAGCTGCGGTGTACAGAGGAAGACTGATCTTCAGGAGGGAAAAATTCTATTGCAGCCATGAGGTGGTGGAGACACTCATTATTCAGATAGAGATATCAAGTTAAAAGACAGCAATATGAGTTTGGAACTCAGAAACATATTTTGGAAAATCAATAGTTTGGACTATATTTTAAACCATGGGTCTGAATAATATCATCTATAATAGAGCAGAGTTAGAAAAAAAAATTGTGCCCTGAGGCACACAAACATGCATAGGGCCAAAAAAGAGGCAGAAGCCAGGAAAGGAGAATGAGGGAGTCATTTTTAAAGTAGAAAGTAAGACAAGACTGTGCTATTTCCCACACACATAAAAAAAGTAAGTAATTTTGGCTTAAAAGCAAGTTGTCAATACTATCAGATACTTGTGAGTTGAAGTGTGATAGGAACAGGTATTTGAACTTTTTATTTGGAAAGCTAATTATTGGTGACTTTGATGAGATCAATTTCAATGGAATGATGAGGAAGAAAATCTAAGTTTTAGTGGAACAAGAAAGTAAGGAAAAAAGACTGAATACAGCCAGTTCTTTCATAGTTAGTGGAAAAATGTAACTACAAAAAAGAGATTTTTTGCTACCTTATTTTTTTAATAAGGATGACTGTAGTGTGATGGATATTATTCATTAGTGAGGGTGAAATCGATTTTTTAAAAAAGCAGAAGCAGTTAATACAGCAAAAATCAGTAGGCTGCCCTGGCTGGCGTAGCTCAGTGGATTGAGCACGGGCTGCGAACCAGGCATCGCAGGTTCGATTCCCAGTCAGGGCACATGCCTAGGTTGCAGGCCATGGCCCCCAGCAAGCGCACATTGATGTTTCTCTCTTTCTCCCTCTCCCTTCCCTCTCTAAAAATAAATAAATAAATAATCTTAAAAAAAATCAGTAGGCTAAAACACAGAATTCAGTATACAACAGGAAACTTTAGTTCTAGCTACCATAAAGGCCATTACACTATTATAAGAGGAAGGGACATACGGGTACAGTTTTTAGTGAATTTCTTTATTCATATAATTCCTATGATTTCTCTCTTGTCAATAAAATATAAATATGTGGGCCACATTTAAAGAAAAAACACAGGTATAAAAAGTTGTCTCAGGATAAGATTTTTATTCTAGGAACTACAGGATTCTGGATAATACAAATAAAGCTAACTTTATAATAGATTTTTATCTCAATTTTCAATTAATGCTTTATCACAGGCAACTTTTTGCTTTAACTTAAAATTCACAGTTTAATTTTTGAACTACATAATTTTCATTGACAGTTGTTCAGCTACTTACCAATGATTGTCAAATTGGAAAACATATTTGACGGCCATTGATATGCATTGCCAAGTTGAGTTCTAAATGGTTTATATCAATTAACACTGCTGCTACAGAGTTATGAAATTGTCCATTTTCCTTCATCCTTGCCGGTCTTATTTAGTAATGTGAGGCTTCACAATTCGTCAATGACATGTGGTATCTCAGTTTGTATTTTCTCAGGAGCAGACCTGAAGCCAGGAGTTTTGTGCAAATAGCTGTTTCCGGAAGTGACCCAGAGAGCATCGCTGGTGGGGTAGAGATGTGAGAAAAGAAGGAAGAGTCGATGAAGGTTGTCTCAGTCAGTCAGTTAACCCTGCGGGTAACTGGTGGTTAAGCCCATGGAGAAAATTCTGGGAGCCAGTGTAAACAGGATGCCTCCGAGTTATCCCAACTGAGTGGGGAGGCAGTTGGGTATTTATACAAACTCCCGCCAGCCATTAGTTTCAAATCAGCCGGGACTTCTGATGGACAACATGGGCAGAAGTGTGTTTACTGGTATGGAAGAGTCACCAGGCAAAGAAAAACAGATAGCATAGGGCATACACAGCACTTTGCTTTTATTGCTTTTTGTTGTAACAGCCATTCTGTGCAAAAATAAAACAGAAAATTAGCTGGATTTGTTTAGCAATTACTATGCACCCTGCCCAACCTGAATGCTAGTTCTTTGCTCGTCTTTTATCTCAGATTGGAAGACCCCGACTATTTTGCTGTTTTTGTTGTTGATTATAGAGATGGAATTTTCAGAAATTGTGTTTTTATGTTTAATTCTGTAATTATGACTAAAAATAAAAACAATAACTTCACCACCATTCTCGATAAGTTATTCTTATATTCTTTTCATTTATTTTTCTTCAATTCTATATTTAATTAACTTTTAATACTGTAGGCCTTTTTTTAAATTTACTCATATAGCATACTTAGGTGAAATGTTTTCTGAGGTATTGTTATGAAAAATTGCTTTTATTATTTTTCAAGATAATAACATGGTTGGAAATAAAGGTGTTGGCACATAGTAGGCCAACTCAAATTCTGTCCTAACTTTTGTTATCGGATTTGTAATAATAATAATAATAATAATAATATAAAGCCAAAATGATTTTTATGTGTTTTTAGAAATTTTATTTTCCTCCTTTGGAAATTTTTGTTATTTAATTTCTTTACCTCATGGGTATAAAAATATTCTTTATTTAAGTCTATATTTGTCTTAAAATGTTATTAGACTGTATCTGAACTTTCCTACCCATCTTTATTTTAAGATATGGTATTTTTTCCTTCTGTAAAAGCTTCTGTTTCTTCTCTCTTCTCTTTCAGTAAGACCTAACATGTATATGTTGGAGTCCTAATATGAGCTTCCCCAAGATATTGTCTTATAAAACAATTTTTAACCACATATTATTAACTCAGTGTTCTGGGGTGTTTTTTTAATTATTACTTATTGTGGAATTGTATCTCAGGTCTCTCCTCTAAAATACAAGTTTAAGACTTGTTTAACCTGCTCAAGCATTCTACTCATACGTGACTTTATTCTTTCAGAGCAGTTTGATGTATACATTTTAATTCTGTCTTCAGCTTTTATACCAGCCACATTTAAAACTTTTAAGTTGCCCCACATGCTGAGAGAAATTCTCAAAACAATTGAGCCCAAAGTTCTGCAATCACGTGATTGCTGTACCTTTGTCTTTTTTAGGTTTCACCATATCCCATCTCGCCTTGCCCCCTTTTAGACGTCTAAACAGAGAAAACAATGACACAGACAACAGTGAGAAACTCAGCTTCAAAAATAAACTCTCAGTTGTATGAGTCATCTTGGAAACTGAGGATTCTTAATATGAGCACAACTCAAAGGGACAACTTTATGACAGCTTTTGTTTACATAGAAAAAGGACAAGAGCCATTTTATAAAACTTTTACATTATATTAAAAATATTATATGAATTTTGCTTTAACTACATGTGCTAGTTCTCTAAGTGACCATATGTCTAAAACCCAAAACTATATAAAAATAGATCAACAGTTAATTAAAAACTAGAAATAATACTGTACCTAGCCTTAACAGTTTTATTAAAATATATGCTTTTACAATTATTGAAATATATGCTTATTTCAATTCATAACGAAGACAACTGTCCTGAAACTAGAAGTATGGAGATGGGAGAAATGCAGAAGGCTAAAATGTGTTTGAATACACACACACGTGTGTATGTATACACACACACACACACACATATATATATACACATATACATGTATATATATGGAAAAGGCTTTGATATTATTAGGCTATGACCTACCTAATTAAATCAAGTAAGAGGAGACAGACTTGGCCATAATTAATGAGCGATTCAGCCAACAGAACCAATATCATTATCTCTTGGCAAAGAACATATTCTTAGCTACAGTTACTGGTTACCAGGAATTCCTGCTGGAAAGGGGATAGAAAAATATAAGCAAAGTAAACTCCTTGAAAATAAGGAAATTCTCATTAAGCAGGCCTGGGCAAAGGCCAAGGCTGCCTTATCACCAAGAGGCATTTGATGGGGCATCTAAGAGGCTGGTGTGTGACAACCACATCAATGAATGAGTCACTGAATCATTCTTCACGTAAGTCAATATCTGTGCTAGAGGCAGATGCAGACAAAGAGCTTCACAGTTGCCGAGTGGCTGAAAAACAAACAAGTCATACCTTTTGTATTTAAAGGTTATTGGAACACACATTATCTCTGAGAAATCCCTGCATAGGGATATTCTTATCCTCATTTTACATCCTTATATTTTACATTAAAATACCTATATATCCTTCTACACTGTTAAGGTCAGGTTAAGCTATACTGAGACAAGAAGAACCTTTGAGGGTGCCAGAGAATCAGCCCTCATGAATAATATAATCAGGGACTTCCTATACTCGGTAATTTCAAGGGCGGCAGAAGCCCCAACAAATCTTCACATTATCCCCCAATCTTTCATTCATGTATTAATACAACACAGATTTATGATAACACTTTTTTTCTGTCAAACTGCACACCCCGAGAGTGGAGATGAGGAAGACAGGGTTTTGTAGAGGACGGAAAAGGGCTGGGGTGGCGGGGGGGAATTCAAACTCTTGGCAGGCACACAGTCACAAAAATGTTGAAGTGTTTGGGGTTTGTTTGCATGTGCATGTTTGTTTTCTGTCTTTATTTAGCACCATTCCTGGAAACACTACATATTCTCAAAGAATGTTTATAAAACTTTTCCTTGAGGCACATATAAAACCAGAATTCAGGAAGAGAGTGCAAGTACCAAATGATTGCATTTCTCAAGGTGTTGGTTGAATTTCACTGAGGAAAGGTTACATAAGAATGAGGGACTAAGTGCTAAGTGCAAGATCTGCCTTCTTTGCAGTATGACTGGGATGAGAAAACCAGTAAGAATTGATATTAGGCCCCTTTGAAATGCTGTATTTGGCCTTCTCATTATTTTGTTGCCTCCAGAAATACTCTCCTCGTGTATGACTCAGACAACTTCATACTTTTGCCCTTCAAACTAAAATAGTTCTTTAGATTATTTATGCATGGGTAAAACAAGGAACAAGCAAAACACAACCATTTTTTTCTATCAATAAATTAAGATGTTCAGATGAAAATGAAAAATTAAATTTTATTTTATTCATTCCCCAGCACTTTGTTGTCTGAGAAATGCTATTGGTATCATTAGTAAATGAGTCATGTCAGGAGAGCCCAGACATTCAGCGCTTGGTACTGGGAGGTTCCCGGTGTCCTGCTCAGATAATGAAATCTTCTAAAAGCAATGATGTATTCTGTGTATGAAATGTTTCCCCCTATTTCCTCACATTCAGGATACAGTTTCAAACAACCAGGAGTGTTCAGTTTGGGGTTATCCCAATGTTATAAAAGCTGTGATGACTGATTAGGAAGTATAAGCTTTATTCATGTAACCTTTAAAATATCCTTCAGAATTCTTCCTATAGACTAAACTTGGTATGCTATGCTTCATATGAGAGACTGAAAATTAAAGATCTGATTTGCTGACTCTTTTTGAAGAGGAATAAATGAATAAGTGAAAATCCAGTATTGGAATGATGGAAAAACATAACAAACACATCAGAAAATCTTGTGAGAGGGTACACTAGCCATCTGTCCCAGAAAGCAATGCCCTTCACTGGAGCAAGAAGAGTCTCAATGCATACTTTCAGATCTGGTTGAAATTCAGATTCTGCCCTGCCTGGTGTAGCTCAGTGGATTGAGCGTGGACCAAAAGGTCTCTGGTTTGATTCCCAGTCAGGGCACATGCCTGGGTTGAGGTACAGATACCCAGTAGGGGGCACATGAAAGGCAACCACACATTGATGTTTCTCCCCCTCTCTTTCTCCTTCCCTTCCCCTTGCTTTAAAAATAAATAAATAAAGTCTTTTAAAAAATCAGATTCTGATTTAGCAGGTCTGGGGTGGGCCTGAGCTTCTGTATCTCTAATAAAATCCTACGTGAGAGTGTCCCATCCACAGCCCTACTAACATTTTGGACCAGATAAATCTATCCTGTGCAGTATGGGATGTTTAGTACCAAACCTGGCCTCTAACCACTAGATGCTATTGGCACTCCCCTAACTAGTCGCAATAATCAAAAATGCTTCCAAATACTGTCAAATGTCCCCTCCGGGACAAAATAATCCCTACTTGGGAACCAGTGTCCTAGAAGATTCTGCTGGTGTTGAGGAATGCGGATTTTAGAGGGCTCTGCTTGAGCTCTCTATGAAATGCACATCTCTCTATGGAGTGAGGGGCATGAGGGGCCAAGAAGAGGACACATTCTAATCCTGTGCTTCCCTTCTTGATCAAGTACTAGACAACTAGGATGTGGAAATTTCATGCTAAAATCATCCAGGCCTGTTTCTAGGATCTGTGAAGTCTCTTTACTGGATCTGTTTTCCCCAAAACTGACCATGTCACAGATATATGAGGTCTGTCCAGAACATATCCTATGTGCTCTACTTGCTCAGCCATTTTGAAAGGATGGCCACACAGTACACATGTTCACTCAATGACATCAACTGCCCCCATTGACCAGTACAGTGAAGTAGTCATTGTTCACATATGCGCATTGCAGTCCACTTTCTTTGTCTGCCAGGTTACATTGATGTGGCTCAAACCATTCTTGTTATACTAATAATGGCTGAACCTTTTTCTGGACAGATTTTGTATATAGCCCCACAGCTTCAGTACAGTTAGCCAAAGGGAGATGCTTCGAGAAGTGAACTGAGCTTTGCCAGGAATGCAGGGATGTCCTTGTGTATGTGGTTTCTTCACAGAGCAGGAAGAAAAAAAAAGAAGGAAAGGGTGTAGGGGAGCTGCATAATGATGGTTGAGAATAGATGCCCCTCATATTACCTTGTTTTGGTGCAGAAACTTAAAAGTCTGAACTAAAGTTATATATATCAAAATAGGAGGGAAAAACATAGTTCACTAATAATTTTTTACTTATTTATAACTTTCAAAGGTATCACATATGAGCCCCATTTATGTTCTTCCTTTGGACCCCCCAAATTAGGGGCTGGCCCAATTTCAGGACCATTGAAGAATTTGGAACATTTAACACCAAGATTAAGGTCCTTATTGGTGGGAAAAACAAAGAGTACATTACTATAAGAGAAAGTTACGTTGCTTAATGTGGAAGAAATGTTGGGAAAAGTGAAACAGCACAAAACATAATGCCTAATGTGAAACCCATAGCTCCTCCTGAGCCTCTCAGACTCAGAACATTTTCTTTGTGCTATGCCCGGCCTTGGCAAGTTTTTTAACAAAGCGTCAATAAATACTGTAGCCTTTGCAAGCTAAATGGCTCTGCTGCCACTACTCAACTTTGCTGGAGCTTGGAAGCAACCATAGATCATGCTTTTATAAAAACTGGGTGTGGCTGTCTTCTAATCAAGCTTTCTTCACAAAAACTGAGCACAGTCTGCTCACTCCTGTGATGTGTTCTCCCTGAAAACACAAGGACTTTCAAGTCACATGTGACTGGAACATATTAAGTGTGGGCAAACATCTTTTCAGAGTACATTACAGTCAACCATACATAGTGTAGCAGATACAGAGAAAAAATATAAGAGTTGTTTCTTCTTCTTTTTTTCTGTAACATTTCATCTTTGTTTTGCCCACCTGCCTTCAGACTCTGGACTGCAATAGTGTTTGTCTTTTACTGAGATGTGCTTTTCTTACTGTGATGATATGAGGAGGCACTCTATAACATGAGACTTATGAAAACATGCATAGAAACATAACCAAATAAATAACCAAAACCAATTGATGTATACTCTCAAAATAATACCATATATACTGACTATTCAATAACCTTAAAGATGGTATATATGAATAAAATAGAAATATCAGTAAATGAATAAATTGAACATCAGTGTCCAATTCCTTATTTGTAATTGGTATAAATTTTTGAAATGATGTCACATAGGGACTTACATTTCCTTTGGTTTTGTCTGAATTATTCATTCATTTGTTTTGTCAATACAAAACAAATCTATGTATTGTACTCTTCTTAGCTTCATGCTGTGGTGCCACTTTATAACACTGATGAGTTTGGGACCTTTGTTCACACGATGTTTTTAAGGTTTATTCAAGTATCTACCCTTTACCAACAATGTTTTAAAATTTGTTAGGTCTCTTCACTATTTTTTGCTAAATACCTATCATTAATAAATTAATTATTTAGGAAATGATGTCTCTCTGTGTTTACTCGGTACACTTGCTCTCTCTTTAGCTTAGCTCTACATGCTCCGTGGGGTT
Source organism: Tonatia bakeri (assembly GCA_004024845.1). Lineage (NCBI taxonomy): Eukaryota > Metazoa > Chordata > Mammalia > Chiroptera > Phyllostomidae > Tonatia > Tonatia bakeri. The sequence goes on along the minus strand of PVIA01009928.1, from coordinate 13,374 downwards.
AATTTTCCAATTTTTTGTTCCCAACTTATGACTGTTCTTTGGCTGATTGGATGGGAGTTTGGTACAAAGATTTCCTTTGTTGGAAAGGAGCAACTTCTTAATTGCATTATGATTTGACAACTGATTTCACTACTGGGAAGAAATATGGAGGGATATCCACTTCTGATATAAAATTATTATACAACTTTCCCAGTTGCTGTTGGGAACCACCTTGCCTGGTTTCAGAAGCTGTAACCCCCATGGCTAAAGCTGAGTAAAAAGACCTTGGGACCATAAGCCACTAAGGAGACAAAGCTTATTTCTCTGATAGAGGCACCACCTCTGCCCCCTTTTACTTCACCCTGCTTGGCCCCAAGCAGATGACTGGTTAGACAATGACAGGTAAGATTCCTCAAAGGAGGGACTACCTAAGACAAGCATGGTCATGAAGGGGCCCTCAGGGAAGGACTTGGGGGTCTATAGAAAAAAGGGGTAATGGACCCTCACCCCTTGGCTTTGACATAGCCCAAGTCCTCATTCCATCTACAAGGAGTCTCCTAATCTCTTAGCTGTCTTACTTCCCCTGCCTGGCTTAAGTCTGAAACAATGCTAGAGGTGGATGTGGCTCTGTGCTGGAAAAGGCAGGTTCCTTGGGGCAATCAGCACTAAGAAAGAATGCATAAAATCCTGTGAAATCTGCTTTGCTAATACCCTTAATTTAAATGATAAGGGTCCAATCGTAGAATGAGTTTGTTTCCCCAAAGTTTTATGGCCCTTTATCTATCTGACCCTGACTCAGAATAAGCCCTCAGAGTTCTTTGAATGTTATATATTGTTTGATCATTATTACTGCCTGACAATGATGAATAAAGACCCTCCTTCAGGTAATGCTCCCAGAAAAGCAATAAAAGCCTGTCCAGGCAAGGGTCCCAGCACTCTCTCACTCAGAGAGTGGCCGTGCTGTCCGTTTTCTCCACAGGACTTCTGCAGTCCATGTGAATTTATTCATCTGATCCACAACATATGGACCCTGCTGGACGGAGTCCACATCAAGCTGCAGCTTGCCATCCTGTGGGCACAAAGGGTGTTAAATAATAATATAGTTAGAATGACCCCCTTTTTTCATTCTGTAATCATCCCAAGTTTCTTAATAATTCTTGTACAAGGGTCTAAAGGTGTTGATTTCTTCACACTAAGACATCTGTCTAAGGGAGTATCTGTTTTTTGTTTTTCAAATAGACTTATTTTTAGAGTAGTTTTAGGTTCCCAGAAAAATTGAAAATATAGGTATTCCTCATACATCCTCTGCCCCCCCCACATGCCTTTCCCATTACCAATATCCTACAAGAGTGATGCATTTTTTATAATTGTCCTTGTGCATTAAAACATCCATAGGCAACCATACAACTACGACAGGTCTTCAATGACAAAACAAAAACAGCTAAAAATTGAAAGCGAGCACTGTGTTCTCATTCTCTATTCTTTTCTTGTCACGTGCACTAGGTTCTGGTGTGGGGAGGGAGACATGCAGATAAAACATTTTGCAAGGCAGTGAAAATGTTTTCAGGCTGAAGTATTCAAAAAACACATCTGCAAGGCCAAGAGAAAATATATTATACAAAGTACAACAAGAAAAGTGCTCCCAAGATAGAAAAACCAAGGTTCCCTGCTCATTTCTTCCTAAAACAGCTTTAAGGTCTTCATTCTTTTTCTGTAGCAAATACATTTCCAAAACTCTGCAATTATCACACATGAGTAAAGCAGTGAAAATGTGCTATGCTTTCCACAGTACTTCTCAGCCTATCCTTGATAATAATAATGGTGATGGACAGGAGTTTCATTTCTGGAAGCACAGTCACCATGTAAAACCAAATTATCAGATTTCAGGGCTAAAAAGAACATTTTGTTGGATGTAATAGTTATAAATCATTCCTCTCTACAATACTGGAAGTTGTGGCTTTTAGCAAAGAAATATATCAAATGTAGTTTAATATTGATTTTTTTTCCTTTGGAAATGCATTTCTACCAAGAGGACCCCAAAGCTTAGTAAATCTATAGTAATTCTTATGCAGGCTACAGTTACACTTTCTCCCCCCTTTTTTTTTTACTGAGAAATGTTTGTGACAGTTCATTCAATTTATTCTCCCAAATCCGACTTGCTATTTATAGGAGTGCATCATGAGGGACTGTGGCCTCAGATTTATTGGGAACATCAGAGTGCATGCACTGACAAGGAGCGGATAACCCCTCGAGTGCATGCAGCTCCACAGCTCCCGAGCAGGACTTCTTCCTGGAAGAACTGCCTGATACATAGGTGACCATACTTTGTCATGTGGGGCCCCATCACTCAAGCCATGGCTGATTGAACTAGGGTTAAGTGCCTGCATAAAAAAGAACACAATAGGCTGTGTACAGATGTCTCATGTATTTTGCCTTAAAATACAAAGGATTATTAAATCTAATAATATATAGATGTTAAAGAAAATTGAAGGTATAAATAAAAATAGTCCTTAAAGTAGAATAGACTTCATATTAACTACCTTCTATGGAACTTTCCACACAAAATGTTTATAAGTAATTTCTATCATAACATAAATATGAGAAATGCTGAGATAAATTAAAATGAATGGGTCTTTTTATTACAAAGTTTCTTAGAATGTTTAAAAGTTCAATATAAATTGGGAGTCTCTGTGGAAAGTAATACCCCAATGTTTGGCTGTACATCTTAGCCTGTTTTTTAAACAAGTTTGTTGAACTCTGCATTCATGTGAATATAATTTAGAAAATACAGAAATAATGAGAAGAATATGGATGAGAGACTGATTTTGAAAACAATGCTGGCATCAGTGAGTCCCCGCACTGGTGCAAGAAGAGAGTTGGTTAAAAGAGAGAGCAATAAACATGGGTTGCATGAGGATATAAAGATCCTTTATCACTACACTATTGCCCTGCTTAAAACACCTTTAATGCCACTTGAATCGTGCTTCACGTTCATGAGAGTTGTTCAAAACTGTGGAACTCTATCTTACTGTGTTCTATTATTCCTATAAAAATGCTCATCAATTGACTATATTGCATTAATATAGAGCAATTTATGTAATTCAAAGTCTCAACTGAGAATAGACCCCTTTTGTTTTAATGGAGTGACCTCTGAATGGAGACCTTTAAAAAATGCACAGGGTCTGTGCAAACCTGATTGTCACTTTCTGCCTTTCCTTGAGCCACAGGAGAAGAAAAATCAAGAAGCCCCTAGACCAGGGGTGTCCAACCCAAGGCCCTGGGGCCACATGTGGCCCAGCATGGCTATGAATGTGGTCCAACACAAAATCATAGATTTACTTCAAACGATATGAGATTTGTGTGTGTGTGTGATTACATGCCGTAGTGCATTTACTGTGTGGCCCAAGACAACCCTTCTTCTTCTAGTGTGGCACATGGACACCAAAATTTTGGACACCTCTGCTAGACAATGGTTCCATTGAGGGGCAGAGCTTTTAGAGGAAATAGAGGAGACCACTCCAACTAGAGTTAAGAATGTGGAGAATAGCCAGGCTGTGTTCTGGTCTAATTTGTGGGGAGAAAATGCGGGCTTCCTTAGACTTAGCCAAATAACAGAAAATACTGATTTTCTAACTGTTATCATTTTTTCCTCCTTCCTTCTAAGAGAAAGTCCCTCATGAACATCATCACCACCCTCTTACAAAATTATTGCAGGTGGCAATGGGCCTCATTAAAATATTCTACTTTTCAGTTTTCTTTGTAGATTTGTATGGACAATGAAATATTAACACAAATAGAACAGTGGGGATTATTAGAAAGCCCTCTTTGTCTTTCTACTTTTTCTTCTGCTTATTTCCTAGACTGTGCTTGTGATGGCTTTAAATGTCAGCATTTATACTGAGATCAGAGGAGAAAGGCCAAGATTATTGTACAAAGTACAGACGTAATGAGTAGCTGCTGAACCAACGCTAGAATCCACCCATCTCTAGTTTTCTCATTGAACAAGGAGGATGAACTCTTATACAAAGATTACTCTCTTCACACAGTCACTCTACTTTAAATTAAGTGTTTTAAAAGTGTTGTCTCTAACTGCCTAACCCAGTTATTAACTTGTACAAGAGAGGAGGGCTGATGTCACTTGGTACAAGAGAAAGCTAATACTGTGGATCTTAAGTGTTTCCTCAGACTGCTTCTAGGTATTCACGTTTCTGACAACAACTAAGGGTGATCTTGCTTCCTACTTAAAGTGCCCATTCATTTAGGCACAGGACATTTTTAAATTGTATACCAAAAAGTCCATCACACTCTCGATTCAGACACAGCCTTTTCACCTGGATCCTAACTACTGCATTTCTGTCAGCTTGTTTTCTGTTTGTCTTACAGGAGCCCACTCTTTGAAGATACAACTTGGTTGTGAGAGAGAAAACTTCTTTTTATGTAGCAGCGTTTGTTTTCAGGACCTAGGTACAAAACAACAACAAGGAAACCAAGTTGTCCCAGGGTCTATGAAGATCCTGAATGTGCTGAACTCCATGCGACTTAAAAACGCCAAGCTGAGACAGAGCAGAAACTAAATTTCTTTCTTAAATCACATTTGCGAAACTGCTGGAATAAATTAAAATGAATAGTGTTCTGGTTTTATTTTCATTTTGTTTCATGAGAAGACCTGACTTAGATTTTTAGTAATATTTGGAAAAGAGACTACTGTATAGATGTATATTAGATCAACTTTTAGTTTATATATGTATATATATATATAATATATTTAAATATATAGTATACAATATATGTTGTATATAAATATATAGTATATATATTTGTGTGTGTATCTATATAAGCCTTTGTGCAGAATATATTGGAGAGTTAAAATGTCTACTTAGAACAAATCAAGATGGATATTTAAGGAGATTTCAATGCAACACAGAAGAGAAATTTAATGTATGTATTATAACTCTTATACTCTTTGTTGTATATATGTATATACAGCTTAAATGTATATATAACTCTTAGTTGTGTAACACATGTCTATAGCTATAAGTAGCTACCTATTGATATAAACATTGCTATACTAACATGCATTTGCAATCAGATGTTATAGAAACTTGAGTTTTACAATGCACTCCTGAAAGTCATTTATTTTATTACCCACTGTCACTTTAAACTTTACGTGGAGGGGAGATGTCCCCTGAGCCTTGGTTGGGAACAGTGGCAGATCATCACATCTTTCCATATCACTCATAAATGATAGAAAGTTATTATTCCAATTTCACCAACAAATCTCAGTCTTGATTATGACAATCAGGGTCCATTATTCATGACTTCGATTTTTATTCAGAGATGAGACCACTGATCCTGAGCCTCCAATAGGGCCGTGGTTTATTCACCCCCTTGGCTGGAGACCTCCCTGGTTCTGGGGTGTGGGGAGGAGAGTGGGGAAAGCCCGGCAGCGCTCCTTCCTTGCCTGACTCGTCTTCACATTCTCTTGACTTTGTGACTAATTGAGGTAAAAACACTCTTACGTGGGAACATTCTTGGTTTCTCTGAGGAACTGCCCTGTGGGTTCCTCTCATTTTGACGCCCACACTGAGTCTACTTCAACCCAGTGCTGCTGTTCTCACCTCAGACTCTGGCTTCCTGTACCTCACTCCTTGTGAACCATCTCTTTTGAAAGCCCCCCTATTTTCTAGCAGAAGCCCTATTAAGACAAGTTTCCTCCCAAATGGTGGCATGCAATATGCCTACCACTGGTTCCATGTTTGTCCCCGAGATTCATGTCACTGAACACACTGCTAGAGGGGGATGAGATCAGTTCTCCGTGAGTGATCCCTCCCTCTGGGGAACTTGCTGCCCCAGGGTAGTGACTATCTTTCACATTTAGAATCCTCACACTAGTGCATTATGTTCATTTAAATAGAATATATAAAGATAAGAACTATGTAAAAGAATAGGAAATTTCTAAAAAGGATAACAGTTGGTTAATGCATCTTGGTTTGTCACATGGAAACTTGTCTTCCTTTGTATTTTCCAAATATTCTGTGTGAACACTGACAGAGATTATTGTCTCTTTGACCCAACTCCAGTCAGGCTATTCTGAGTCCTCTTCTCCAGCAGGCCTTCACCTTGGCCTCTAAAGACTGGAATACCAATAACATAGTTTCTAACAACTCAAGAACACATGTGTAGGATGATCCTAGACCCGTTAAAGGGCCTGCCTGAGAAAAGTCAAAGATGCCCAAAGAATGTACTGTTTGTTCCAGCCAGTGCCTGAAGATGGGGTCCCTGTCTCCCATCCTCTGTGAGAGGAGAGGGGCTCAACTTTGATAAGAACCAGTCAGCAAACCCAGATGTGTTTCACATGGACCAACCATCCCTTGCCATGTTTTGTTGTCTTTACTCCCTTGACCGTGCCGAGACCCCATTTATTTCATCCCTATTCCCTCATTTGCCCTTTAAAATATCCAGTTAGTACCTCTGTGAAAAGTTGAATTCAGCTCATGCTGCACTTTTTTTCCCCTAGTACAACAGTGTACTACTGGTTAAAATCTTTCCTTAGCACTTAAAATGGTGTTTAGCTTTGTTTATCACTGCCAGCATACATTGCATTTGACACAATGATTTAAAAAATATAATGAATCAGACAATTAACTCAAAGTTTTAACTAGATAATGCTAGTTCATTTGCAGAAGATTTAGAAGATTCTAAAGTGTCAGTGTAAGAAGGCCAGACCTGCAGAGAATTTTTATATGAGTTTATTTGAGCCAAACTGATGACCTGCCAGGGGGCAAGGTCTCAAATGCTTTGGAGAATATCAGTTTCGCTGTTTCTTTTATGCATTTGAAATTAAGGAGGAAATTTAGGGAAGATTACATGGAGGTAGGAGAAAGCAAGGCCAGAATTGGATTACATGACATCTAACAAGATTACACACTCTCTTGAGGGTGGTTATGGCTTGTTTCAAAGTTGTGTTAACCTAGTTGTACGGAAACAGTGGACAGGGCTTGTTTACAGCAAAGATAAACCTTTTACTAAAATGTGATATGTCTAGGGCATGATTACCCCCCACAACCTTGCCAATTAGGAATTTATAATCAGATTGCCCTGTGAGGGTATTTCCCATAAAACCTCTTTTTTCTTTCAAAGAGTGAAAGAAAATAATTTTATACAAAAAGCAAAAAATTGAAGATTGAGGAAACATTTTAGCCCAAATGCATACTCAAAAACCAGAGGTGAAAAAGAATAAATACATATAGAGAGATACATAAAAGATCAAGATATAAACACAGAAACAAATAAAATTTATATATGTACATATATACATATGCACATATGTACTATATATGCATACTCATAAAATTATATAAGATGAAAAGAACTTAGCGAAAAATAAGAAAGAAAAAGAATAAACTGTATACATTGCTTAAGGCATAGGAAATACAAAGGGCTTACATCTTTCAGGGGGTTATTCAGAATTAGCAGAATGATATAAACCTTAAGGAAAGCCTATGAAGTTGCTTGTAAAATTGAAGGCGAGGGTGGAAATCAATGAGAGATTGCATTCTGTGTCATCCCCATAGACTCTGTGGGTGCCATTGATCAGTATGGCCAGGTCCTTGCTTTGGCTGCTTCCTGCGAGTTGATGGCATTATTTTGATCTACCCAAGCTATGGAAGAGAAAAAAGCCCAAACTTTTGGTGCCATGGGCTCTTTCTTCTGTCTTCTCAGACAACATGTTCTGACCAGCACAGGTTAATGTTAAGGACACCAGGCTTCATCGATAAGGACATTAAATTTACTAGTAAACATGAAACAGTAGAAAAAAATCATGGTAGGTAGAGTTAATTTATGAGCTGTCTCATCTGTTGTCCCTGGAATATTGATTGTTCTTATTGTTTGTTTTTTTTTTGTTTGTTTTTGCCTTCTCTGTCAAGGTAGTTCCCTTTAATTTGTGTGTAATTCCCAGAGCCTATGTTTCAGATGGAGTGTGATTACATTATGAGACCTCAAAAATATGCCTATAAAATGTAACTCCCCACCTTTCTTTTCTACATATTTGTAGTACACATTGGAGGGTTGGGGGCATATATGGAGCTTCTGTTTTCTAGTTTCAACTTGTAAGGAGGCTGTTTAGGGGATACTAATAGCTCTTCATGTCAAAGATGGCCTACGATGACACAGTACTAGATTCTTCTTAGAACCAAAATTATTCTCAAATTTCCTATTAAACCTTTATGATGTACTGATGGTGGTTTATTTCTGTTTCAATAGGTTTTAAACTCTTTTTCCTTATTTCAGGCTACCTCTGAGAAATTATCTTTGCATATTCAAGTGATTTCAAATCTGTTTTATGCTTAGCATCACCACAGTCCTCGAGCTGTATGGGACTGATGCCATCCTCATCTAACACACGTGAAAAATAAAGTCCAGATATTTGAAGGTGACCTTTTCAAGTTCATGTAGCAGAGCTGTAACAATAAGCCAGATGTAATTACTCCAAGTTATACAGGCTTTCCAAGGTACACAAAGACACTGATATTATATAGTGGAGCATCACTCTCTCTTTACCATCATTTGTCAGATAATTACATTCGTTAAAAGCCAGGTCTTTGTAGAATGTATATCCTGTGATGACATAAAAAAATCCTTAGAATACTTAGAATAAAGCCATCTCATCTCCAAGTAAGCATTGAGTACAGATTTGAGATTCAAACTATAGTATAATAATATAGCTAATTTCATAAAACTCAAATCCCATTGAAATGTTTATTTGAAATCTACTCCCAACTAAGAAATCTAGGCTGAAGGAATCTAGTGAAATTAAAACAAAAAAAACTTTAAAACTTACTATAAAGCTATCTTTCATTCATCGAAACTTGGTACATTTTTATAATATTTCCTTCTGCACTTTTAGTCATAGGATCTCCTAAAAATTCTTCTTCCAGGTGTGGCATTTAATTAAACTGTATATTAATGCTGTTCTATTTAATAAAACTAAATCAGAGATGTCATTCTGCCTCGACTCTCACTTCATTCCTGACTCAAAGTATTTGCTCAGTTTCTTGGAAGACAAAAGCTAAGATAAATATAAAAAATAATTCTCATTAATTTTAATATTCTAGCAAAAGATTTCAAAATTATAGAACAACTTTAATATACCTTAAGGTACCATTTGGTATAGTACAATTTTCTCCTGCTGTGTAATAGCTGTATTTCTTCCTGAAAGTGAATACATATGGTTTTATATATAGCTAATAAAATATAGTTAGAAAAAAAATTGTTTGGAGAACCTGTCTTTGTGATCTAAGAATGCATGGATTTTATCAATTGATTTGAACAAAAGAATTATTTTAAAAGCACTAGTCACTTTTTAATGGAAGCCTGCAGTGAATTTTTGTGTGTGTGTGATACAAAATCCTGTTCATAATGAAAGGCCCATTCCCTAATTCACATGTGTAATCAGCTTTCATTAACTGGAGCATCCTATGCAGTCACGAACTTATCTTTGTAACAGCTGTCAAATAAACAAACAAGTGGTTATTTGAAGTAACTTTAATTCTATTTCCCCTGGTTCAAGTGCAGGGGTGCACACTTGTGAGAGGACAGCGCTGCATGACATGTCAGACAGGTGTACTTCTGGGAAACGACAATCTCCTACAGATCGCCTGGTGCGACGCTCTCCGCAAAGCGGCCTCTTACTGCAAACTACGAACTCACCGAGCTGCTAATGCAACTGCATCTCAACCATCGGCTGCAGCCCTGGACAGGCACTGCATTGCTGTGGACATTCCTTGTCCCCTTTCTAGACAGAAAACACTCACTGTCAGTGTTGTCAGTGTGAAGTATAGTGACAGCGATGTATGAAATCTGAGATGGACACACCAAAGACAGCCACAGTAGGGGCTGTGAGGAAGGGGCAGGGGTTTGTAGGTGACATGAAGCTGCAAGTGACAGGTTTGGGCAAAAGATAGGTGGATGAGATAAAGAAAAGAAGAGTGAGAGAGACCTTGAGGTTTACAGTTTGAGAAGAGGTGACAGTGCACAGGGAATAACCTTAGAGGAAGAATGAGTTGTCATGTCTTGACATTATAAAGCAATAAATGCATGTATGTCATTTATATGAGGTCTTTATTTACATATGCTGAAATGATTATCAACCAAACAGTAATATCCGGCAGAATAAAAACCTGGTTTAAAATACAAGTCTATTATTTTTCTCCATGGTGTTTTGAATGTTTTACAAAAATAGAAATCTTGATCCTTTAAGAAATTATCTTTGTAGATTGATACAGAACAAATAGGAAGCTGATAGCTACTCATAAAATAATTTATTATTACAAAACAGAGATACTGGCTTCAAAGAGCAGTGAGTCGGACAGGCAGAGACATGTAGAAAATCATGAAATGACTTCATCTGGAGAGAAAAAATTATCACAGAGAAATTAAAAGTACACATCTCAATAGATCTCTCTCTTTCTTTTTTCTCATCCACCACCTCTCTTTCCTTTGAACATAAAGATGCGTAGAGCAAAATGTCAGTCTTTTATGTAAAAAGACAGACTAAGATTGAACAGATAGAGGTAAGCACAGAGAAGCACAACGAAAAGATACATTTTATGGCTGGCAGGCACATCAAAGATTTTTTAGTCCACTATCACAGTCTCAAGATGAGAAAACCCTGGCACAGGAAATAAAAGTGAGACACTGAGTCTCACCAGTGGTAAGTGACCTAAGCATTTGTGACTTAGGCATTTGTCATTTAGCAGACTACATTATACATAATGTGTTATGTATATTAATTTAAATACTATATAATTTTAGGTTACAATGCAACTTTATGGGATCACTTCAGAATTGTTGTTAGAAGGTGTAGTTTGCAAAGTATATTCAATAACAGAATAAAGTTATATTAAGAAAACAAAACATAGCCAGGAAGCAACAATGACACTCTCTAAATACACACACACACACACACACCACACACACACACAAAATAAATGTCTACAAAATCTTTTTAGCTGAAGGAAAATTGTAGAAAATAAGGATGTATTTACCATTTACATTTTGTGTGGCATACTTTTATTCAAATGTTAAAGTGTAACCATTAGGTATGGGCAATATTTTTGTATCTGTAGTATTATAAATGTATTTATTATATCACATATGTTATAAAAGTTTCATCATACCTTTAGGTGACTGTATTTTTTAAGACAGCTTGACATTCTAAATATTATTGGTATTACAAACTAAAATTGTTTTTCTCTCCAAATTTGTTATATTTTCTATTTCGAACATTGCATTTGTAAGTATTTATTCTGATTCTGAAAGCGAGAAATGAGAAATTTATTAAAACAAGATCATTTTTATCTGATTGGGATCTTCAGAAACCACAATTATTGCTAAGAATTAAGCTATGGATATAACTGTTGATGTAAGCTGTGGATATATAGGGTGGAGCAAAAGTAGGTTTACAGTTGTATTTGAAATACAAAGTTTATTTTTGTATCACTATTTGTTAATTATTGTATTGTTTTCCATACAAACAACTGTAAACCTACTCTTGCCCTAGACTGTATACATTAGGATTCCACACAACTGTCACTTAAATAAACGTTGCTTTAGCATATGACCACTAGGGGGCACCCTCATTGCACATAATGCTGTATGACTAGTGCAGGAGTGATCTTTGGACAGAGTGCAGTGACATGAATCTTATTTTTGGCTAATTTAAATTCAGAATTTGTTCTGTTATTGTTATATTTTTAACAGCTGACCCAAGAATTTGACATTATTGCATTCTTTATTTTGAGATGTGAAACCACTTTAAGTAAGTGGTATTAATATTCAGACACTTTGGAGTGTTTTCTGAGAAGAGAAATGTGAGCTTAGATCCTTCTAATTTTGCATTGGATTTCTGTTCTCTTGAGCAAACACATAAATGCTCATGGGTATGCAGCATCAATAGTTTCAGTTTCACATAGTTCCTTATATCTATTTTCATCAGTTTAAAGAAAATATCCAACATTTATAGAAGTTAGGGCTCATATCATATTATTGACAATATTAAAAATTTCAATGTAAAAATAAAATCTGTCATGCCAATTACTTTTAAAGTAATTAATTTATTATATTATCACTAGCAAAAAGAACTGATTCTTGTATCTGTTAATCTATTTGACATTTTAAACACTCAGCACTGTACTTCATTTGGCCTGAAGACTGTGGGTTATTGTTAAGCTGGTTAACAATGCACTGTCATTCACATTTTATATTACATTTACATTTGCAAAGGCTCCTCACAATATTCTAGTAAATAACAAAATAATAAAATAAATTATTAAAATTTATATGAAAAACATTGATTAGTATATCTGCCATGAGGGCAGTGAGATTAATTGAACTTTGTTTCTTATATTGAAGCAGTTATCAATGAAAAACTCAGGAGTGCTAATAAACTATTAATAAAAAGCCACAAACACAGTCTTTAGTCTTAGACAATATCAGAACATATTTTGGAAGATTTTAAAATGTGAAAAATATTTAGTGGGTACATTCTATAGACTACCTATTCTAGATTATCTACATTTTACATTGTCTTTGAGCTAGTTTAAAGTTTTGTAGATTGTAGAAAAATTATAATGCAAATAATTTTTGTCCATAAAATAGAAATTAGTGTCTAGTAAAATTCAATAGAGTATTGGCCTGTAAATAAGTCTTATTTTATGTATTTGCAAATCCATTTCAGAATTTCTTATTTCCAATGTATCCATGTCTTTTGGGATTCTTCTTTGAAACAGTTTTAATAATTCCACATTCATTATCATGTTAACAACTTTGACACATCATCTTATATTTGTATCAGTTATGATTTTGCCTTTTTTGGCAATTATCTGTTAACAAGTGTTTGATATAAATTAATGAATGGGATTTTAGACCAACAACAGTGAGCAGACTCCATTAAAACAAAAAATAGCTACTTATTTTTAATTACAAAAAAATTCCACAAAGATCCGCCCTGGCTGGTGTAGCTCAGTGGATTGAGCGCGGGCTGCGAACCAGGCATCGCAGGTTCGATTCCCAGTCAGGGCACATGCCTGGGTTGCAGGCCATGTCCCCCAGCAACCGCACATTGATGTTTCTCTCTCTCTCTCTCTCTCTCCCTCCCTCTCTAAAAATGAATAAATAAAATCTTTAAAAAAAAATCCACAAAGATCCAAATTCTTTTATGTGTATTAAAATACAATTAGTTTCACCTACATAAGCCTTTTAATGAACCACTTTCCTTCTCTCCCTCTCTCTGCCTCTTTCTCTTTCTCTCTCTTTCTCGAACTTCTATTCACTCCCACATCCTCTCTCTGTAGCTGCCATGAGGGCCTAGCAGCCACGCAGCTGAAGTATGAG
>PVIA01009927.1:36719-56400 GCA_004024845.1 Tonatia bakeri | reverse complement strand
CATTTGCTGTATGGGAATGCTTAATCCACGTGAATCCTGCCTGACATCCTCACATCCTAGTGGTGTGAGGCTATATTGTAATACCTCTTAGAGTTACAGGGAAAGGTTGTACCTAGTCATTACTGTGGGTGACCTTGGGTATAAAAGATTGTGGCAAGTTAAGCCACATAGTAGAAGAAAGAGTGGTATGATTTGTTTGTATATTCTAAATTAGGTGCTCACACTTTCAAAGCTCTTTAAAAAAAGTCACTAATCACAGTATTACAAATTAAATCCACAATGAGATATGACCAATAAATCTACTAGAATGCCACCATAATGACTATCATCAATAATCAACAAACAACAAGTGCTGGTGAGGATGTGGAGAAAGTGGAAAATTTTTACATTGTTGGTGGGAATGCAGACTGGTGCAGCCTGTGGAAAGCAGTATGGAGAAACCTCAAAAAAAATAAAAATGAATCTGCTTTTAACCCAGCAATCCCACTGCTGGGATATATCCAAAGGAACCCAAAACACTAATTTGAAAGAACATAAGCACCCCTATGTTCACTGCAGTGTTATTTACAATTGCCAAGATATGGAAGCAGCCCAAGTGTCCATCAGTATGTGAGTGGATAAAACTATGGGACACTTACACAATGGAATACTACTCTGCCATAAGAAAAAGAATAAAAGTCTACCCTTTGTAATAATATGGATGGACCTGGAGGACTTTATATTAATGAAATAAGCCAGAGAAAAACAAATACCATATGATTTCACTCATATGTGGAATCTAATGAAGAAACAAAACTAACCAGCAAAATAGAGACAGGCTCATAGATGGAGAGCAGGATGACAGTGGGTGGGAGGAGGGTAGGGGGTGGAGGGGTTGAGCAAAAAGGAGAAAGAACTCATGGACATGGACAGTAGTATGGTGATTGCAGAGGGGAAGTGGGTATTAGGGAACTAAGTGGTAATGGAAAAAATACAATAAAAATTTATAAAAAGTAAAAAGAGGGGCCTTACCAGCAGGAGTAGTACCTGGTAATGACTTCTCATTTTGAACACAACATGAGGTACTTTGTAAAATACTCATCTGTCTAGGAGAGCTACACATTTAATTCATTTTGTTATACAAACAATGTTATAAATAATTTACAAGTATACGCTAACAGGAAGAAGGGAATTTTACTACTTTTTACAAAACTAGCACTTGTGTTTAATTTTCTATTTTAGTTTTTAGATTCCACATACAGTGAGATCATATAATACTTAGCCTGTCTGACTTGTTTCACTCAGCATAATGCACTTGAAGATCATGCATGTTGTTACAAGTGACAAGATTTTACTGTTTTTATGGCTGAATAATATTTCTGTATATACACACATACAGCTTACATTTTCTTTATGAATTCATCCATTGATAGAAATTCTTGTTTTTCCTGTGTCTTAACTATTATAAATAATGTTGTAAGGAACATGGGGTACCTCCTCTTTTTGAATTAGTGTATCCATTTTCTTCTGATAAATACCCATAGTGGAACTGCTGGATCATATGATATTTCTACTTTATATTTTTTTATGAAACCTCTGTTTTCTCATATTGGCTGTACTTTTCATGTTGTTTTGTTTCCTTTGTTCTGTAGAAACTTTTTAGTTTGATATAGTCCTACATTTTTGTTTTTTTTATTTTTTAGTTGCCTTTGTGTTTGGTGTCAAATCCAAATATATATATTTGGATATATACACACACACATGTATGTGTGTGCATGCATATATATACATATGTGTGCATATATTCATGTGTGTGTGTGTGTATAATCACCAAGAGAGATATCAGGAAGCATACTACCTCTATGTTTCCTCTAGTTTTCTGATTTCAGGTCTTACATTCAAGTTTTTAATCCATTTTGAGTTCATTTTTATGTGTGGTAAAAAAATAGGCGTCCTATTTTATTCTTTTGCATGGGGCTGTTCCATTTTTATAACACTGTTTATTGAAACAAACGGTTCCTTCCTCATTTTATATTCTTGACTTCTTTGAAGTAAATTCATTGATCATTTAGTCACAGGTATTTCTGGGCTCTTTACTCTGTTCCATTGATCTATGTGTCAATTTTAATGTCAGTACCATGCTGTTTTGATTACTCTAGCTTTGTAATATAGTTTCAAGTCAGGGACTGTGATGCCTCCAGCTTTGTTCCTCTTTCTCAAGATTGCTTTGGTTAATCAGGGTTTTTTGTGCTCCAAAAATTTTAGAATTGATTCTATTTTTGTGAAAAATGCCATTGAAATTTTCATATGAATTGCACTGAATCTGTAGACCTTTAAGAGTAGTATGGAAATTTTAACAATTTTCAATCTTTCAGTCTATTTGTGTCTTCATTTCTTTTATCAATCAGTCTTATTATTGTCATTGTACAGATCTTTCACTTCCTCATTTAAGTTTATTCCTAGGTTTTTAATTCATTTTGATGCAGTGTAAATGGGATTTTTTCTTAATTTATCTTTCTGAAAGTTCATTAATAGCATATAGAAATGCAACAGATTCTTGTGTGTTGATTTTGTATCCTACAATTTCACTGAATTCATTGATGAGTCCACCCAAACACTGTTAGAAGTATTTAGGGTTTTTTTTACATATAATACATCATCTGAATATTGTGACAGTTCTACTTCTATTCCAATGTTTTCTGGGTTATTTTTATTTACTAATTGCTCTAGCCAGCACTTGCACTACTGTGTTGAATAGAAGTGGTGAAAGTAATCATCCTTTTCTTATTTAATATTAAAGAAAAAGCTTTCAGCTTTTCACCATTAAGTATGATTTTTAGCTCAGGGCTTGTAATACATGACCTTTATTACCTTATGGTACATACCTGTATATCTACTTTTTTGAGAGTTTTATCACAAATGCACATTGAATTTTGTCAGATGCTTTTTCTTTATCAAGTTTACCATAAGATTTTTATCCTTTACTAATGTGGTATGTCATATTGATTATTTAGCTGATGTGCATCCCTTGTATTCTTGGAATAAATCCCACTTGACCTTGGCATATGATCCTTTTAATGCATTATTAAATTAGCTTCACTAATATTTGTTGAGAATTTTTGCATTTATGTTTATTAGGGATATTGGTCAGCAATTTTCTTTTTTAAAATTGAATATATTGGGGTAACATTGGTTCACAAAGTCACACAGGTTTCAAGTGTATAACTCAACAAAAATCTGCGCACAGAATCGTGCACCCACCATGCCAAGCAAAGTCTTTGTCCATGTCCATTTACCTTCTACCCCTTACCCCTTTCCTCTCATTTCTCTCCAGCTATCTCCACACTGTTGTCTGTGTATGATACACACACACACACACACACACACAATCTTTTATACACATCCATTTTTTTCTTAATCCCTTCACCTTCTTTCATCCAGCTTGCTAACCCCTTCTTCTCCAATAGTTGTCAGTCTGTTCCATCTATCCATGCCTTTGTTTCTATTTTGTTCATCAGTTTATTCTGTTCATTAGATTCCACATATAAGACCATATGGTATTTCTCTTTTCCTGACTGGTTTATTTCACTTAGCATAACAATCTCTCAGTCCATCCACACTGTCACAAAGAGTAAGATTCCCTTTCTTTTTTATGGCTGAGTAGTATTCCATTGTGTAAATGTACCACAGCTATTTTATTTGTTCATCTACTGATGGGTGCTTGTGCTGTTTCCAGATCTTGGCTATTGTATGTAATGAAACAATGAACATAGGGGTGTATATATTCTTTTCAATCTTGGTATCAGGGTAATACTGGACTCATAAATAAGTTTGGAATGTTTGCGAAGGATTGTTACAAATTCTTTACATCTTTAGTAGAATTCATCAGTGAATCTATCTGGTTCTAGACTTTGGTCTATCAGAAAGCTTTTGATTACTGATTTATTCACCTTATTATTAATTGCTCTGTCCAGATTTTCCTCCTAATTTTGCTCATAAGTCAGTCTTGGGTAGGTTGTATGTTTCCAGGAATTTATTTCTTCTAGGTTGTCCAATTTGTTGGCATATAATTGTTCTTAGTAATCTCGTATGATCTTTGGCAATTTTGCAGTGTCAGTTGTAACATATCTTTCCTTTCTAATTTTATTCATTTGAATCATGTCTCTCTTTGGTGAGGATAGCTACAGGTTTGTCAATCTTTGTTTATCATTTGTTTATTTGGTTTATTTCTGCTCTCACTTTTATTTCCTTCCTTCTACTAACTTTGGGCTTAATTTTTCTTATTCTAATTCCTTACATTGTAAAGTTAACATTTTGAGATTTTATTTTGATTTTTGTCATTTATTGTTGTGTCTTATAACTGCTTTAGCAGCATTCCATAAATTTTGGTATTTTGTATTTCCATTTTTGTTTGTGTCAAGATATTTTTTTATTTCTCATATGATTTTTTCTTTGGCTCATCTGTAGCATGCTATTTAGTCATATTTTTGTGAACTTATCAGTTTTATTTTCATAACTGATTTCTAGCTTTATATCACTTATTTCAAAAATGCTTTGAATCTTATTCTTTCAATCTTATATTTGTTAAAACTTGTTTTGTGGACTAATTGTGTAATCTATTTTGGAGAATTTTCCATTTGTACCTGAGAAAAATGTATATTCTATTGCTTCTGAATGGTATGATTGGCACATGGCTCTTGTATATAAGGTGCATATATCTTAAGTCGTCTGGTTAAACTTGTCTTGTAAGGCTGATGTTTTCTTACATTGTCTACATGATCTACCCATTAATATAGTGGAGTATTAAGGTCTCCTAACATTATTGTACTGTTGTCTGTTTCTCCTTTTATGTCTATTAATATTTGCTTTATATATTTAGGTGCTCCTATATTGGATGCTTAAATATTTACAAATGTTATCTTTGATTACGATGTCTACATCTTCCAAAAAAGTACATGTCCTACTGACTCATATATTTTCATTTGATTGAATTAAACTAAAATATTTGCTTAATAACTTGCTTATTTTCTATATTATATAATAGGGATGCAGACTGCAAAAATGGCTTATGAAATGTACATTAATACATATTTAAACCTTCTAATATAATTAATGAAAGTTATATACATCAATAGAGATATTTAGTCTGTTTCTTTTCTTGTATAATTTCTATTCAAAATCAGAATAGTAATTTTGCATATGTGTGTGTGTATATATATGTATATGTATATATATGTATACATACACACTTAAATTTTATAGCTAAAAATGTTTAAATTTTTTTGGAGGGGTTAGAATTATATGTATATAACTAGGTTTTAAAATTTATTTCTTGAATGACATGGCATTTGGAATGAGCAACTTGCATAAATAGGTAAGCAAATTTATGTCAGCTATATACTCATTTGAAAATTAAAATGTAAATTTAAATGTTAATTTGAGTGGATCTGGCTGGAGAACATACTGTCTTATATATCTATTTAATTGATCCATCTACTTAACTCAAATTCTTCTGATAACCATTTTCCTTAATTGCCTATGTGCATTGAAATAACTTGTCAATTAGCAAGTTAAAAATGTACATTAAGGGTTTTATACTCAGATGTTTCTATGTTTTGTGGAATACATGGATTCCTCTCCAAATTGAACATGTATCATATTCAATTTACAGAAACTTTCAGCAACATAATTTTTAATTATTATGAATATAGTGAAAATTTTATAAATTGGGATGTTAAAATTAACTATGCATTGGACTTACCTTTGTTTAATACTATGTTGGTATCATTGTCTTCTCTTTGATAGCACTAAACAATACTTTTTAAAGTGTACTTTGATTTGCCATACACCTCAAAGTAAACTTTTGGAAGTTTTTTTCCCCAAATATGAAGTATTATGGAGCCCTGACATTAAAGTCCTAACACTCTGGACCATATCATCAGAATTGGTGTCATTAGTGACATAAATCACATGCATTTAGGGTTAATTGAAAATTATAGAATGTTATCCTCTTAATCTAGGATATAAAAATAAGGAGATTGGCTTTCAATCAACAAGGCATTTTTGTATATTCATTCATCTAAAGTTTCCTGTCATTCAGAAAAAAAAGATAAAGTATTACCTCAAAAGAAGTTGACATGTGCACTGAAAAAAATTGCTACACAGTGATAAATTATTGTAATCTCCTTGATGCTTTATAAATCATATCAATGAACCAGAGGCTTCATTATTCTTTCAACATAAATGAGTTTTGGATGAATAGGCAAGTGGATAGTTCTAAGACTAAATGCCTTGATCTAGTCAATGAGCTTATAGAAAGCACAGAAGACAACTGAAGATAAACCACATCAAACATATATTGAATAGTAGTTAAATTTTTTAACCTCACCTGAGAACATTGTTTTTATTCCTTTTAGAAAGAGAGAAAGGGAAAGAAAAGCATCAGTTGGTTTCCTTCTTATATGTGCCCTGACAGGGAATCAAACCCATGATATTTTGGTCCATGGGATAACACTCCAACCAACTGAGTCACACTGACCAAGGTCAGATATATTAATTTAATGGTGGGTTATTCTCTAGATGCTGGACACATATGTACAGCTTATGACTGAAGAATAAACCCTTCCTTGGGAAAAGAGAGAGGTACTAGTCAAAGGGGTACGGTTAGACAAGATGAGTAAGTCCCACAGACCTGCTGTTTAGCATAATGCCTACAGTTAACAATACTCTGTTGTGTACTTAAAAATTTGATAAGATGGTAGGTCTAATGTTTAGTGTTCTTATCACAAATATTACCACTACTAATAATAATGACAGGAGGAAGCTCTTGGAAGTGATGGATATGTTTATGGCATAGGTCATGATGATAGGCCCATGGGTGGATGCCTATCTCCAAACTCCTCAAGTTGTATACATTAAATATGTACAGCTTTTTGTAAATCAACCAGACTGCAACACAGGTAATAAAAAAAGTTATTATTAAATACTGAGTTGTCAAATATTGCTCAAGTCCACATCAACTGGTATATCAGATGGCTTGATTAAATAAAGCACAATATGACAATGAATTTTCTTACCAGGTATATTTTTATATATGCATGAGAGAAAGTATAATTTAAATATTTTTCAAGAGATAGTTTGTTTCCTTATATAATTTCTATTCAAGATCAACATAGTAATTTTGCATATTTTTTAATTCAACGTTTTTCTGTAAGTTCAAGGATAATAAGGTATATCCAAAT
This sequence comes from Tonatia bakeri, assembly GCA_004024845.1. Classification (NCBI taxonomy): domain Eukaryota; kingdom Metazoa; phylum Chordata; class Mammalia; order Chiroptera; family Phyllostomidae; genus Tonatia; species Tonatia bakeri. The sequence goes on along the minus strand of PVIA01009927.1, from coordinate 49,180 downwards.
TTTATAGCTGAATATTTTAAGAGAAAGTGTGTGACACAATAAATATTACTTGCTTGTTAAAAAAAATGGCTTTGCAATGAAATAAAAAAACAGTGTTGTGGTAACTGGACAAGGGAAAAAGTGAGCCTGTGGACAGCCATCAAGCTGCTCGCCACGAGCAGCCAGCACTGCTCATGCTGGGAAACAAGGCGCAGCCAGGAAGGACTGTGCATGGGAAATGCTGGATCCAAGGCTGGTTCTGCAGGTCACTGCGATGCGTTCTATGAATCACTGAGTCCCCTCTTCCCAGGGAGTATAAATAGGAGTCAGAGTGATTCCTTTGATCACTTCCCAGGTATGCCATAAAATCAGATGAGGTAACCTAGGTAAAGGCATTCTGTGAAGTGTTACATAATTCATAAAAAGGGGTGGACTCTGTTCTGAGCTGTACCATTAATATAGCTGGACCACTTTTTCCTCATTTTCAAAAGCAGTTTGGGTTTAGAATTAATAGATGATTACTTAGCTCATCCAGCTATGAAGTTCTCTTTTAAAATACATCAGTTAAAAAGGATACTTTTTGGATACAGTCTGCATATTTAAAGCAATTTTTAATTCTTCCAGGCCAAATTTATATTTTTGCTATGATTGAACATTTATTTGTATCTGTGATTAAACACATTCAGAGAGAGCATACTATATTCAAAGACAGCTCACTTCATCTTTGATCAAGTCTGAATGGTAAACATTTATTTTATACTGAACAAGAATCTTCCTTCCTGCAGTACCCCCAGGGATGTAGTGATATGCATATTTTTAAAAAAACTTCTTATAAAAACCCATCATATTATCATTTTCAAGGCCTTTTATTGACTTACCTAAGACAGAAGAGGTAGCAAAAAATGAGGAAAAGTTTTAATAATTGCAGTGGAAATAGAACCCTAATTAATTAATCACTTAATTACTTTTCTGTTACAACTGTATTTTTATCCATTCCACTTACATGCACAACTGGTTTAATAGCTTTTTACTGAATAGGTTTTTTGAACTAATTGACTGGAGAGTCAAATAATCAAACTAATGCTGCATGGAGATGTGAAGTTAAGTATCTCCTCTTACAGAATTTAGCTGGTCATTAGCCTGCTTTATGAGAATCTTAACTAATTCACCCTGACCCCTTCATCCTGGACTGTACCTTTTGGGTCATCCTTCTGTGATAAAAAAGCTTACTCTAGCAAATGAGATTGTTGAGTAGGTTAGCAGCAACCCCTCCTCTAATAGTTGCTAGGTTATTGACTAGGCCTTGATTTGAAAATCTGTTTCACTGTACTATTGCTCTACAGTCGCTGATGAACCCGTATTTTGTTTGTATAGCCCCTGGCTTTCATTTCAAGGATTCAGGAATTTCCAAAAGTTTTTTGGTGACAAGTATTAACATTTATTTTATCCTAGACTGATGAATAATTTTGACTTCTTTATTTTGTGATAACTATAGATTCACGTGCAGTTGTAGGAACTAATACACAAAAATCCCACATACCAGTTGCCCCCAGGGGTAACATATTGTTTAGTACAATATCAAAACAAGAATGTTGACATTGATACAATGCACCTACTGTATTCATGCTTCACCAGCTTTAAATAAACTTTGTGCATTTTATGCAATTTTTCTCATGTGTTCATTTGTGTGACTAGTACAGAACAGCCCTGGACATACTCTATAGTGGCCACACGATGTATATCCCCACAGGTATCATCTTCCTCATCCCCTTTCATTTTTTGATATATTGTTATTATGAAGAGTAATCATATAAAAGTAGCATGCACACTGTGATTTCCTAGTCACCATGGTTACTATGTATACATATTTTTTTACAAAACAGAATAGCTACACACATCCTTTGTAGTGTATTAAGCTGGTGATTTATGGTAACTTTAAAGATAGGGTGCCTATTCATTCTTTTTTAAATTAAAATTTTAATATACCCATTTACATTCTTTTGAGTCTAATGAAAAAAAAATATTTGCTTTGTATCTTTTTTTGCTTTATTGGTTGTTAAAGCATAAGAAAAAGTATGTTTCCAAGATATTTTCTGGTACTTGAGGACAAAGGAGTAAAGATTTTTTAAATAAGTCAGACTACTTGAAAGTAATGTGTTTATATAACAAATGCTTAGATAATTCTTATTCTATGCCAGGTTATTTTCTAAAAAGTTTATAAATATCCATCTTAATTCATAAAATCAAAATGTCTTCCTTGCAGTCTCTATCTCTGGTCAACACCAAAAGCCAAATTGAGTGAAAAAGAAAAATCAAATCCTTTCTCTCTTTTTTAGTAATTTCTCTATTTTACTGGAGAATGAGGTATTCAATATCCAGTAGTAGAATACTAAATTTGAATAAAACAGATATTTTAGGGTAAAATACATTTTGAATCCTCTGAATTGACACACTCATTTATGTCCCTCATCCCCACTGGCACCATTATTTTTCAAAGTACCTATTAATTCCATTATGAGATTTGACCTCTTTCTTTTCTACATAGGGTTTGTTTTCCCACCATCGGGTTTATTTCTAAAATCTTACATTAGGTCATGGGTCCTTTTCCCAGCAGATGGTATTGTCCTGAACCCTAAGAATTATGTTTCTTCAATGACTATTACTTGTATTTGTTATTCTTTGAAAAATCTTGAAAATATAGAAATGTTCAAAGGAAAAACAGAGCCTGTTATACCATAATCTAAGAAAAAGTGTTGTTACCATTTTAATTTCATTTTAAATAAGTGCATTAATTTACATAATTTTTATTATACATTATATTGTGCATTTAACATCTTGCTTTAGTATTGTATTACTTAATGTTTATATCTACATGAATATGTATACTGGCTCCACATTATGGTCTTGTCACTGTGTGCCTCTCAGTTTTCATCACTGAGTATGATGTTGCTGACGGTCTGTCATATGAGGCCTTAATTCTGTTTAGGTAGTTTCCTTGTATACACATTATTATTTTCATCATAAATAAATGTTGTGGCTTATCAAATGCTTTTTAGCATCTATTTATATGATCACATGATTTTTATATTTTACTTTGTTAATGTGGTGTATCACATTGATTATGTGTTGAACCATCCTGGAATGAACCCCACTTGATTGTGGTATGTTATGTTTTTAATGGATTGTTGTATTCAGTTGGCTAGTATTTTGTTTAGGACTTTTGCATCTATCTTCATGGAAGATATTGTCCTCATAAAATGAGTTGGGATGTATTTTATTCAATTTTTAGAAGACTTTGAGAATTTTCTTCTTTGAATAATTGGTAGAATTCACCAGTAAAGCCATCTTGTATTGGACTTTTGTTTTCTGTAAGGTTTTTGATGGTTGTTTTTATTCCCTTAGTGCTGAATGGTCTATTTAGATTTTCCAATTCTTCATATTTCAGTCTATGAGGTTATACCTTTCTAAGAATTATCTATTTCTTCTAGGTTATTGAATTTGGTAGCATATAGCCTTACAAAATATTTTTGTATAAACCTTTATATTTCTATTTGTGCAACTTCTCTTTCACTTCTGACTTTATTTTTTGGAGTCTTTTCTCTTTTTTCCTTAGTATAGCCAGAGGTTTGTCAGTTTTACTTATCTTTTCAAAGAACTGGTTCTTGGTTTCATTGTTTTCTATTATCTTTTTGTTGTCTATTTCATTTAATTCTGCAGTCATTTTTATTCCCTTCCTTCTATTTGAGCTTCATTTGTTTTTTTTTTTTTTAGTTCTTTAAGGGGAAATATTAGATTATTTGAGATTTTTCATATTTTTTGTGGTAGGCCTGTAATGATATGAACTTCCTTCTTAGTATTGCATTTGCTGTATCCAATATTTTGATGCACTATATTATCATTCTCATCTTTTGATAGCTTCTTTTATTTCTTCATTGATCCAGTTATTGACCTGGACCATGTTGCTTAATATCCACATAGTGGTGGTTTTTACAGTTTTCTTTTTGCAGTTCATTTTCAGTTTTATAACTTTATAGATGGAGAATATGTTTGGTATGATTTCAGTCTTAAGTTTATTGAGACTAGTTTTGTGCCACAACATAAGGTCTATGTTTGAGAAAGTTCCATGTGTGCTAGAGAAGAGCATATTCTGTTGTTTGTGGATGGAAACCTCTGTAAATATCAATAGTGCCATTCAAGGCAGATATTTCTTTATTGATTTTCTGCTTAGATTATCTACCCCATTACTGAGAATGGGGTATTTAGGATAAGGACGAGGCATTTAACAAGTTAGAAGATGAAAGGGATCATAAAGGCACAGACTAATGCACTTGATTACATAATATTAAACACTTTTATAAAACAATGTCAGAAATAAATTTTTACATATATTTTATTGATTATGCTATTATACTTTTCCCATGTTTTTCTTCCCTTTGTCCCCTTCCACCCTTTGTTCCCCTTCCCTCCAGCATTCCCCACCCTTTAGTTCATGTCCATGGGTCATACATATAAATTCTTTGGCTTCTTCCTACACTACTCTTAACATCCCCCTGTCTATTTCGTACCTACCAATTATGCTTCTTACCTCATGTATCTTTTCCCCCATTCTCCCCTCACCCCCTCCCCACTGATAACCTTCTTGTTCTAGTTGTTTGCTTAGTTTTTGTTTTTAGGTTCACTTGTTGGTAGTTGTCAGTTTGTTGTCATTATACTGTTGATATTTTTTATCTTCTTCTTTTCCTTAGGTAAGTCCCTTAAACACTTCATATAATAATGGCTTGGTGATGATGAATTCATTTAACTTGATCTTTTCTGGGAAGCATTTTATCTACCCTTCCTTCTAAATGACAGCTTTGCTGGATAAAATAATCTTGGATGTAGGTCCTTGCCTTTCATGACTTTGAATATTTCTTTCCAGCCCTTTCTTGCCTGCAAGGTTTCTTTTAAGAAATCAGCTGATAGTCCTGTGGGAATTCCTTTGGAGATAACTGTCTCTTTTTCTCTTGCTGCTTTTAAGATTCTCTCCTTATCTTTAATCTTGGGTAACTTAATTATGATGTGTGTTGGTGTTCTCTTTGGGTCTAAGTTCTTTGGGACTCTCTGAGCTTCCTGGACTTCTTAGAAGTCTATTCCCTTTGCCAGATTAGGGAAGTTCTTCTTCATTATTTTTTTTCAAATAAGTTTTCAATTTCTTGCTCTTCCTCTTTTCCTTCTGGCACCCCTTTGATTCAGAAGTTGGAACATTTAAAGTTAACCCAGAGGTTCCTAAGCCTCTCATTTTTTTGAATTAGTGTTTCTTCATTTTGTTCCAGTTGAATGTTTATTTCTTGCTTTTGTTCCAAATCACTGGTCTGAGCCCCAGTTTCCAAGCCCTTCACTGTTGGTCACTTGTGTATTTTTATTTCACCTTGTATAACCTTCACTCCTTACTTTATGTTGTTTCCATACTCAATAATTTCTGTGAGCATCCTGATTACCAGTATTTTGAATTCTGCATCTGATAGGTTGCCTATCCCCTTGCCACTTAGTTCTTTTTCTGGAGTTGTGATCTATTCTGTCATTTGGGCCATACTTCCTTGTCTCAGCACACCAGTCTGCATGAATATTTCTTCTTTAACTCCTTGGTTGTCAGACTTCCACACAGTTTGATTTTCTGGCAGTTCTGGTTGTTTTTTGTTTTTTAAATGGCTGTGCAAGGAAGCAAAGCATATCTACCTATGCCTCCATCTTGGCCGGAGCTCCCTTTTCTAAAAGTGATCAATCATGTTACGGGGAGCTCTCATGGTTGCAGGTCAGTGAAACAGGACTACCAGAAATCAACTTCTTAAAACCTAGAAACAGACTGAAGAAAATATTTAAAGACTATATAAGAGACAAAGAACTTTTAAGAAAATAAGATTAAAAAACCTAACCAAAAACTAGAAAAATTTATGAACAGGCAAATCACAAAATACATAAAAACTACTTTAAAATACATTTAACCTCACATGCTATCTAGAAAGTAAAATAAATACTTGTTTTTCTTTCACCAAACTACTAAATGAAAAGGAAGAAAAATAGATAAATTTGATATTTTTATAATGTTCATGAATATTTTAAGAAATATGAATTGGTGCTACATTTTTGGAAAGCACTTATTTACTTTAAATATGCATATTTAAAAACTCTCAAATTCTTCCTTAAGATACCTTTAAAAATTTATGTGCCAAGGAAAATGCATTGCATTTTTACATTTTTAAAAGCCTTGGAGGTCAACTAACTGTTCACAAACAGCTAAATTGTTCATTAATTCATGGTATAAAAATAGCATAGCATATTGTTAAAATGGAGTATAATTAAATTAATATATAAAACAATATAAGTTCTCCAATTTGTATTTTAAAAATTATAATTAATAGAAAAGTATGTTCTGATTCAAATTTTAAAGAAAAGATTACTGATAACAGACTATTAGTTCATTTACCAATACTCATTTACAGACCATTAAAATTTTATATAGCTATATATTTATAAAAATGGCTTGACCAAATTTTGAATATACCATCATAGAACATTGAATTTTTAAGAAGTAAAAATGATAGTTTCGAAAGTTAATGTTTTTTATATAAATCACTGTCAATCCATTATAATTCTTTCTTGAACTATATTTTTTAGGAGGTACACAGTAAGAGGTAAGAGCATACTTTTAAAAGATAAAGAAACATACATACTACATGAATATTTACCAGCTGCAAAATCTTAAGAATCTATCAACAGCAATATATTATAAAACATTTGATATACAATGGAAAAGGCCTGTTTAAATGTGAAAGATAGGACTTCCAGTCAAGGTGCAGACATAGGTAAACACAGTTCACCTCCTTGTAAAACTTACAACTGATTATCACCTGGAACCATCAAAACAATTATCACCTGGAACCATCAGAAAATTGAGCTGTATTCAAGTCTGACAACTAAAGAATTAAATAAGTCACATTCATTCAGATGTACAGGAGGGGCAGAGACATGGAATGGCTGGTCCCATACCCATGCATGGTGGATAAAATTTGGATGGTACACCTCAGGAGTGAGGCATCCCAGCACCACACTAGACCACCCAGCCCAAGCTTCCAGTGACGAGAAGACAAATCCCCATAACAACTGGCTGTAAAAAGCATTGGGGGTTGGGGTGGTGGAAGAAACTACAGGATTCTCAGGCGTCTCTTAAAAGTCCCTTAATGGAGTTAGACTCACTCCCTGTGGGCTCCAGCACCAGGACAAGAGCTTGAAGGGCACCAGTGGCATATGGGGAGAAACTGAAGTGTCTGGTATCAGGGCAACTACCTAGAGACAATTTCCTCCAGAGGACAGGCATTAGCCATTTTCCTTTTTTGAGCCCTCCCCCCACACACAGACACAGACACAGAGCAACAACACCAAATCTGAGACTCCATCAATCTGGTTCACACAGGTTGCTCCACCCCATTGACTGCCTAAGGTTCCATCTTATCCAGCTTATGGTTGTGATTTTCTACATTAGGCACACTACTAAGATGGAGGCAAAGAAGCTCTACCTAATACACAGAAATGAACACAGGTTAGCTGCCAAAAGGAGGAGACAAAGAAATATGGCCCAAATGAAAGAACAGAACAAATCTTGAGCATCCTAATAACCAGTGTTTTGAGCCCTGCATCTAATAACTGTTTATCTCCATTTTGTTTAGCTATTTTTCTGGATTTCTGTTCTGTTGGGAAGAATTAACAAAAGGGAAATAAGCACTCTATCAGATGCAGAGTTCAAAACACTGGTTATTAGGATGCTCAAGGAACTCATTGGATACTTCAACAGCATAAAAAAGACCTAGGCAGAAATAATAGTTACACTAAGTGAAATAAAGAACAATTTACAGGGAATCAACAGTGGAATGTATGAAGCCAAAAATCAAATAAATGATCTGGAATGTACAGGAAAAAATCATTCAATCAGAACAACAAGAAGAAAAAATTGAAAGAAAAATGAGGATAGGTTAAGAAGTCCCTGGGACAACTTCAAACATACCAACACTTGAATCATAGGGATGCTGGAAGGAAAAGAGAAAGAGCAAGAAATTGAAAACTTACTTGAAAAAATGTTGAAAGATAACTTCTCTAATTTGGTGAAGGAAATAAACATACAAGTCCAGGAGGCACAAAGTTAGATGCAATGAAGACCATACCAAGACACATCATAATTAAAATGCCAAAGGTTAAAGATAAAGAGAGAATCTTAACAGCAGCAAGAGAAGAGCACTTTGGTACCTTGGAGAGTTCCCATAAGACTGTCAGCTGACTTCTCAAAAGAAACTTTGCAGGCTACAAGATTGACAAGTATTTGAAGTGAAGAAAAGCAGGGATCTACAACCTAGATTACTCCATCCAGCAAAGGTATAATTTAAAATGGAATTACAGATAAAGTGTTTCCCAGACAAGCTAAAGCTAAAGAAGTTCATCATCAACAAGCCATTATTATATGAAATGTTATAGAGAGTTATTTAAGAAAAAGAAGATCAAAACTATGAATATTAAAGTGGCAATAAATTCACAACTATCAACAATTGAATCTAAAAAAAAAAACAATCTAAGCAAACAAGCAGAAAAGAAACAGATTTATAGATATGGAGATTATTTCAATGCTTACCAGCTGGGAGGGGGAAAAGGGGAACAGTTGCAGGGATTAAGAAGTACTATGAGTAGGTACAGAATAGGCAGGGGGATGTTAAGAACAGTATAGGAAATGGAGTAGGCAAAGAATTTATATGCATAACCCATGGACATGAACTAAGGGAGGGGGATTACCAGAGGGAATAGGGGGTGTGGGTTGAGGGGTACTAAGGGGAAAAAACTGGCACAACTGTTAATAACATCAATGAAATGTATTTTAAAAATGTGGAAGATGACTTCATTTGAAAATTACAAAATAGAATAAAAAGGAATGCATATTTAACATCCACTATGGCAGTTCATTTAGAACACCATTTTGGTTGATGAAGCATTTCAAACATGTTAGGCTTTTAATAGACAACAAGAATTTGATTTTCCTTTTCATCTTGCTTATAATATTTCTGCCTGAAGGCTACAAAAAGCATCCTACTTTACAGTCTTGAATAAAAATAAGAACAAGATATTAAAACTCAAAGGGATGAGAATTTCTGTGTAATTGACTCTAATCAAAAGGGAAATTATTCTTTAGTCAGCTTGCCACACAAGTCCTGAATTTGAGAACCGGCTTTAGCAGGTTTAATACTGTCACTGCACTTTGTGTTGCTGCCTCCTAGACAGTCCCTAGATAGGAAATTGCCATAAGAAGCCTCTCAAAAGAAAATCAAACAGATGTTCAACTCTTAAATTTAAGAAAATGCTTAATTTAAATGTGTACTTAACACTTTAATTTTTACTGGTAAAGAACATAACTTTTAAAAATCTTTTCTCTTATTTTATTATGACCTGCTGCCTTCTTGTTCCCCAGGAGAAGTAAAGCTTAATGAGATATTCTTATGTAACAACAGAGATTCCTAAAAGAAAATTAGAATGCTTGCTCCTGAAGGGATTTACAGATTAATTTGCCCAGTCACCTCATAATATAATAAAGGAAGTTAAGTAAATATTTTCTAGAAATGAAAAGAATTGCTTTTTTTTTTTCATGTGGTAATTATGCCAGGGGCCATGGCCAGTGTCCCCTGGTCGGGTGTTTCCCGTGGTCGGGTGTTTCCCAAGGGGTACACAGTTGACTCTTGCTCCACCGTAAGGACAGGTGAGGATCATGAGCATCAGCAGGAGAACAACTGGAGGTGGTGAACTTGCAGATCATGCCCAGGGCAGAATATAGCTCTCCAGCTGTTTGAATTTTATTTTTAAATTTGCTTTTGACTTTGTTAAGGAGTGAGAAAAATAAACCCTAGGATATTTAGGATATATCAAGGATTAATATTTCCTTTATGTGTTCTTTTCCCATCATCTGGGTACAGTTTAAACAGAACCCAGGGACACTTTCCTCCTAACTGACCTCCACACACATACACAGCTAGTTACGAGGAAAACACAAAAAGGAAAAAATTAATGAGGGTGGGGTGGGGAGTCTCTGTCTCACAAATAACCTCAACAACTGTACCCTATTATATACTAAACTGTATCCATTGTACTAAATTATCTGTGTTTATGAAACCATTTTTACCATCTTTCCCTTGAGGTCATTAAGCCTTCTTGATTCATTACATAATTTTGGGGATTCTGTAGTTATCAATATTTGTATCCAAGAATGGCATCTAAAAAGCAAACATTATTATGAATTCTTTTTCAAATTATCTGGGGCAGCCTGAGTTGTTACGTGGGGTATTACCTGCGGCTTTTGCTCTCATCAGCCACTATTCAGAGCCATGGCAAATTGTCTGTCTTGAGACTGAGCAGAGTTGGTGCAGCAGACTTGATGATGTGCTCTGTGCAGGATACACCCAAAGTAATTGCTTGCTGGTTTCCTACATACTGTAAAATTGCAATTTGAGAAAGTCAGTAGTGAGCCATATTAAAAAAAAGATACAGACAGCCTTAGCCTCAGATACAACCAAAGTATAAAGGGGAGAAAAAAACATTTGAAAAGGAACATAATAGGACTGTATATTTTTATCAAGATAAATTCTTGTCTATTTTAAATAGAAAAATTAGATGATGAAGCCCCACTTCTTAACTATTTTAAGATGCAGTTCCTCCAGTTTGGACTTAATCATTAAATTTAGGCAAAGGTAAATGTGCAGTTAAGGTAGCAGAAATGTCTTAACCATTCATTTGGGAGAGTTCTATTAGCCTCAGACTCCCTAGCCCATCACAGCTTAATAAACAGTTCTGACTTCACCAAATCGCCCATGGGCAGACTGAAAAGCGCTCCATCCACTGCAGCGTTCTACATCAGAAAGCACTTTGGCCTGAGCAGACTGTAAGTATAGAGTACAACACATACTTGCTGGAATTGAATTAAAACAAACTTCTACACAAAGGAAAGTTCTGCTTATGGAAAAGTGCCTATTTATTTCCAATCCAAAAATATCTCTTTCAGACATTGTGGGAAGACATGAGTGAAAATCAGCTGGTGACTGTTGAGAATTATCTGCTCTAGTCTGCTGAGGTCAGTGTAGGAAACTGGATTATGAGGTAGCTTTGGAAAAAGAAGAGGATTTAGCTACTCTTTTATCCTCCCCTCTGTACCCTACCAATTTCAACTTGACCAGTTTAGCCAATATTTTTGTATTATTACAATAAGCAACTTGATATGCCCAATGTTTTGGATAATGAGCATGCAGGTAAGACGATTCTCTAACTCTCAGAGCTTTCAGTTATTAACAATAATTTTAATCTCAAAAACTAATATATAAGAAGAATATAAGACTATGAAAGAAACCCAAGTAAAATGTTAAGAGAGTTTTTTTCAGTGAGTAAATAATATAATCTCCTAACCTGGATAAATTAGAAAAGTATCTGCTTCTTCATTAGGACCTCCTACTTCCATTTGCTTGAAAACCACCATTAACAGACACAGATACAAATGCTGCCTCCTAGAGCTGTGTGATCACCACACACTGGCCACAGAACATACACATACAATGTAAAGGAGAGAACCAAAAGCAAGCTGCTTTTGGAGAACCCAAGAGCTAACTTGCCTCAAATATGTGATCCATTTATTCTAGGGCATTTTCTTATTATGGAAAGGGATTTATAAAGAGTTCATTTTTATTTTGATGAGGCCCCATTTGTTTAGTCTTTCCTTTATTTCTCTTGCTCTAGGGGACATGTCTGTAAAAAAGTTTTTGCGTGATATATCTGAGATTTTCCTACCTATGTTCTCCTCTAGTACTTTAATGGTGTCACGATTTATATTTAAGTCTTTTATCCATCTTGAGTTTATTTTTCTGTAAGGTGTAAGTTGGTGTTCTAGTTTCATTTTTTTGCATGTTGCTGTCCAGTTCTCCCAGCACCATTTGTTGAAGAGGCTATTTTTATTCCATTTTATGTCGCTGCCTCTTTTATCAAATATCAATTGACTGTAGAGACTTAGGTTTATTTCTGGGCTCTCTGTTCTGTTCCATTGATCCATATGCCTGTTCTTATGCCAGTACCAAGCTGTTTTGATTACCGTGGCCTTGTAATATAGTTTAGTGTCAGGTATTGTGATCCCTCCTACTTTACTCTTCTTTTTCAATATTGCAGTAGATATTCGGGGTCATTTATGGGTCCATATAAATTTTTGAAGTGTTTGTTCTATGTCTGTGAAATAAGACATTGGTATTTTAATAGGTATCACGTTGAATGTGTAGATTGCTTTGGGTAGTATGGACATTTTAATGATATTAATTCTCCCAATCCATGAACATGGTATATGTTTCCATTTGTTTGTGTCTTCCTTGATTTCTTTCCGCAGTGGTATATAGTTTTCTGAATACAGGTCTTTTACCTCTTTGGTTAGGTTTATACCTAGG
>PVIA01009927.1:0-36619 GCA_004024845.1 Tonatia bakeri | reverse complement strand
CTTTGCACCCCAATGTTCATAGCAGCACAATTTACAATAGCTAAATGCTGGAAGCAACCTAGATACCCATCAGTAAATGAATGGATCAAAAAACTATGGTACATTTACACAATGGAATTCTATGCAGCAGAAAGAAAGAAGGAGCTTCTACCCTTTGCAACAGCATGGATGCAACTGGAAAGCATTATGCTAAGCGAAATAAGCGAGGCAGTGAAAGATAAATACCACACGATTTCACCTTTAACAGAAACCTAAACAACAAAACAAAGAAACAAGCAAAATATAGTCAAAGATACTGCATTAGGGGACAGGCAGAAAGTGACCAGAGGAGAGAGAAGAGGGAATTTCAGGGGAAAAGGGGAAGGGTTTGCAGGAACAAAGTTAAAAGACACATGGATAAAAACTAGAGGCGGGGGGTGGTAATGGGAGGGAAGATGGGAGGGGGATGGGTGGGCTTGATTGGGAGTAAAGGGGAGAAAACTGTACTTGAACAATCATTAAAATAAAAAAAGAGTTCATTTTAAGGAGCTCAGCACACTTTTTAAGTCACTTAAATAGAACTATTTAAATACTGGAAATATCTTGTATTTTCTATTAGTCTGACATAAAAATTAAACTGTTTCTATAAGTATATTTTATCAATGCCTCCACTGATAAACAAAAATCAATGCTGCTTTTTGCAAAATTTCAAAGTTCATCCTTTCACAAAATACAGCAACATCACCAACCAAAAAGTGTTTAAGTTAAATTTTAGAAAGTTAACACTATTTACACCCCTGTGGCAAGAACAAATGAGAAAATATTGCTAAGTAACTTCTTTTAACTTGATACTGTTTCAAAGTAAAACTAAGTACCTATTTTGCAAACAATGATGTCCAATTTTCAGACATTCAAATGTGTTCTATTATGTCCTTATAGTCCTACCTTCTGAACAGTTGCTGTTCCTAACGACTCAAATTAATGTTCTAGATATTAGAAACAATTCCTTTTTGAATGGGAGCAGCAATACAAAGTCAAATGACTGCAGAATACTCACAATGGACAGCTTCTGATTGATAGGTGAGACCCTTGAGAGCCTTTGTCTTTTGGCATCAGGATGGAAGTTATTTGTCATATACTAAGAACAGCAGGTCAGACCATTGCTAACACATTTACTGTTTTTATTTATGGTGCTTGGAAGTAGGCCTTTGAAGAATCTAAATAGTGGCAAAGAAAAATCTTTGTAAGTAGCTGCAAAAAGCTGGTACCTAATTAGATAGATGTATTGCAGCTCTGGACTGTTTTCTGTCGTTTCTGGCACACACAGCTCATTCCGCAGTCTCCATGAATGTTGCACAGTTATGCCCTCCATGCAGTTCAAGGAAACAATCATGTGACACTGCTGAGACTTTTCTGGACAGGACCTTATAAAGAATTCCCAGAGCTGAGCACTAACAAAGGGTCTGGGTAGAAACAGGTGCCAGGAGGGGCCTATTCTAGGAAAGCTGAGTCAAGTCACCTCTGGGACACTGGGAGAGAAAAATAATACACTAGGCATGCCAAAAAGCCTTTGTAAATGTCACTTCATTAATCCTCACCCTCCTTAATCTTCTCATGCAAACATTCTAAAACCTAAAATAAAACTGAAAAGCTCTGTTTTTCTCGTGGGCCTTCTCGGTCACAAAGTTATTAAGGGGGGAAAGCCAACTCCATTATTCATTGAAATTTCTCATAATCTAGAAATTCCATGGGAATAGTTAGAGATTTGAAATCTCCTCCTGGTCCTATTTACTATGAAGTATAAAATCTCAAACATTAGCAGTAAAAATACATCTGTGGAGATATAAGGTGATCTATTTCTTATTGAAAAAATATTTGAGCATTGGTATTTTTGATAATTTATAAATCTTGTATTTTCCTCGTACTTAAATAAAAATGCATAGATAAGACTTTTACTTTAATGCTCATTATTGAAAAGTGGCTAACTACTAGAAGTGTTTTAGCTCTGAAATTTGGGATTTAAAAAAAAGTGTTTCCTTAAATTAAATTGATATGTGGTCTTTGATCTATCTAGAACACTTTATAAACATCTTATTATTGGTTCACATTGATAGAGAAATTTTTTTTTTGCAGGGGTGAATGAGAGCTTTTCTCTTCCATAAAGACATCCGAAAATTAACTAGAGATGCAGTGGTATATAACAGAAGACAAAATGGCAATATATTCAATATTATTTCTACCTTGTAAAACCTTATAATCTGAGGGATGTGCTAATTAAGTTCCTATAAGTGCTGTATCTGGACAGACTTAGATACACAAGATATCTAGTGGGAGAAAATACCAGTGAAGATAAGGAGGAAGCAGGAATATGGAGAGATTGCAGTCCATGCAGATTTGATAGCTGTGTGGAAGAAAAAGGGAAGAGAAAAAGATTGGACAGAAAGTGCTGCAGTGCAGCCTCAGTAATTTCAATCAGGCTGATGATGAGTTCTCAACCCAAGTTACTCATTAAAAACCATACAAGTTTCAAGGGTACAACTTAATAACACATCACCTACATACTGTATCATACTCCCACCATCCCAAGCAAATTCTCTTTCCATCCCCATTTCCTCCTCCTTTGTCCACTTCCACCTACCTTCAGCCCCCTTTCCCTCTGGCTATCACCACAGTGTTGTCTGTGCCTATGTGTTATGTACATATTTTTTGGTTAATCCCTTCACCTTCTTTCATCCATCTCCCCAGCTCCTCCCCCAGCTGTCAGTTCCATGCCTCTGTTTCTATTTTGTTGATCAGATTCCACATATAACTGAGATCATATGGTATTCATCTTTCTTTTACTGGCTTATTTCACTTAGCACAATAATCTCTAGATCTCAAGCTTTGGCTGGGAGTAGCATGAGAGAAGAAAGGCCTTGGTGCAAACACTGTGTTTGCTCCAGACAGGAGTCAGTTGGGAGAACTGTGCATTTCCCTGCAGGCCGTAGGCTACTCTTTGTATCACACAGATCTATTTATCCACATAGATGTGGAAAGCAGATCCTTATTGGTTCCTACAGACTTCTCCTTCTGAAGAATATTTAGAGAGATGCTTAGTGAGATGAATTGCAGCCCCTCCTAAAGTTTTAACTGAATTACTCTCACCAGTCTGATTGTTGCCCAATATCTGTTACAAAAAAGCATTTATATCCTGTCTTGCTAATGGTCATGTCAGCTCTTCCAAGAAAATAAATGACCCCATATCAGAAACAAAAAAGACCAAGACAATAAGTAAGGAAAGGAGTGGAGGAAGAAAGAGAGGAAGAAGAAACCCACATACACAAAAAATGAAAGAAACAAAAAACATGGTCACTATACCACCCACAAGAAAGTGAAAACTCCTGTCCTTTTTACTAGGTGTCTGCTAGTTCTTTACCCAGAGTCTCCGTTGCTTTCTGACAGTGTCCATACCAGAGCACCCTCTCTTCCTTAGACTGTCCCTCAAATCATCGAATCAAAATGGAAATCTCATAAAAGATTCTTCCTAATGCTTTGTTATGGGACACCCCATGTTCCAGTCACCGAAGTGAGCAACCAACTTGTCTACTTCCCATGTGTTCCTAGGAGTCTTTGGCTGAAAGTCATTGATGGAGATCAAGAAACTGACATCATAAACTACAGAACCTTTCCATTTTATAAGATCTAATCAATTATCTCTGTGAATTACTTACATTGGAAAAAAGTTATTTTGGCTTGCATACTAGTTCTTTCAGGACATTAACATAACTTCTTTCTGCCCCACAAGGCATATTAGAATAAATATCATTTTTTGGCAATTGAAGAGGGAATTACCATCTCTCTCATCCACTTGACCAGGGTTGCATATTTGTCCTGTTTTCCCCTCTATCTTGCTTCTTGCTGCTTATTGCTCTGACTTCCCCATTTATAAAGTGTAAGCAGTATTGGTACAGAACAGACTGTTACAGAGGCAGACATGGTTATTTATTAAAGCAAGCATTCAAAGGTTCCTTTAGCATAAGAAGAGATCAGACCAAGAGTAAGAGGCTGCCAGAATATAAATATTAAATCCATATGTGCTTTGAAGTAGGCTGTGGTGATTAGAGTATAATATGAAACTGTTTTGCAACGTTTTAATTGTTTAGAAGTTTCAAGTTGAAGAATATAATTTCTTCTACTGAGTCTAGAGCTTCTCTAATACATTCAGTTTCTTCTTCTATAATTATCCATCATTTCAGACATCAAACTGGGTTGAACATTGTTCTTAGAAGGAATAATAAATACCTGGGTATCATTTTTTTTTACCTAACTATCCACATATCTGACATCTATTTATCTATTCATCCACCCATCCATCTGTTCATTCATTAATCTAATTGATTGACTGCCTGTCATGTACCTTTTCTAGCTTTGTTGGTTTATCACACGCAGTGTTATTTGGAGCGAGTTACCTCTCTCATACCACTCTCTGTTCCACTCATTATTTCTTGGCAAAGTTCTACTTCAGGGGCTTTGCATTTGCTCTCTATGCTGGGAAAGCTTTTCCCACAGATAAGTATTTGGCTTACATAATCATATATATGCTATATAACATCATTACATTTTTACATGACAATATATTCTGAGTAACTTTACCATTATCATATGAGGTTACAATTTAAGAAACACATAAATAATATTTAAATGATGTCTGCATAACTATGATTCAATTGTAATATTCATAACCAAGTTAGAATTATTATAGATAACTATAGCTTTAATGAATGTAGTTAATAAACTTGAATTTGCAAATGAGTGTATCTAAATAATAGTTTTGAATTTTCACCTAATAAAGTAACACCTTATTCTCTAACAATTTTAAATGAAGTGTTGGCTTCTTATAGGATTAATTGAGAAATCTTTTCTTAGTGTTGGAATATAAAATAATAAAATATGTTTCTGAGATCAGACGAGATTGGGTGTCTTCAGCGTGGAAAAGGGGAAAGGGTTGTCAAGAACACGTATAAAAGATCGATGGACAAAGACAAACGGGGGTAGGATTGAGGGTGGGAGGTGGTGGGGAGCAGGGGCGGCGGGAAAATGGAGACAACTGTACTTGAACAACAATAAAAAGAAAAAACAATAAAATATGTATGATTATCTAATGTGACAAATAATAGCAGTGATATCTAAGTTACTTAGTGATATGGCTAAGACTTAAAATGATAAAATTGCAGCTTCCAGTTAGAAAACACTTATGAAAATCATCACCAATGGAAATATAAATCGTGAGCTGTGGCACAACTTCAGTTTAACAGGAAATGGGTATAAGATATAAATGAAAGTAATACACGGTGGTTTCTAGTATACATCTTGTATTAGAGATAGTATTATAAAACAGGTATACAATTCTTGGGAAAATTAAAGAGCTTTATACAAAAAGTTGAAAGTTCATAGTTTTCCAAGTCTGTGGATTATAAGTGAGAATGCTTCTCTTTTAACTCTAAAACTATGATTTTTAGTAAAACTCCTCACCTCTCCAAACTTAATTTTTCTCATCTGTAAAATAGCAATATTATATGCCACATAATATTTATATATATAGTATTTATCAACATAAATCTTTTGAAAATAAGTATTTAATAAATGACATAGTAGTCATTATAGTCACTGTCATAGCATTTGCTGCAGGTGAAAGCCTAGCCTCAATAGGTAAACCTTAATATTTCTTTCTGTCACATTTATGAGCCCTGTGCCCATTTCAGGGGAGCATTGCAAGGTGAGAAGGATACCCAATTGTGTCCAGGCTGGGTACATAATCTCTGTAGCACAACCCCCTCCCCAGACAGGAGCACAAAATCTATTCCATAGGTTAGACCAGAGATGTGAGGACAGTGATCTAATGAGCATGCACTCTGTGCACAAGGAAGCAGAGATGAGTGTGGCACTCCCTTGTTATTTATCACTCTGTGTAGAATGTATTTACTGATTATAACTTTGGTGGGACTATCCCACTGACCAACCTGTTCTATAATTAAAAGCACCCACAGAAGGAGGCAACAATTTGCTGTACTACTTAGAAAACAAAGTTAAATCTTTGACTACCTATGGCAAAGTTTTACAGTATGCCATGGGTAGTCAAAGAAGCTGGTTTCCAATTAAATAGGAATGAAGAACAAAGTCAGGTTAAGAGTTATTACCTCTTATGCAAGGAAATTTAGACTATGACTTTATTTTGCTGTTCTATTTTGAAACATATTGCAAAAATAACTATTTTAACACTCAGAATTATTAAATGTAGAAATATAAATATTATTTTTAAAGCACTTTAAAGTCAATTTATCAATTCTTCTGCCAACAACTTCTTCAGAGATACAGGACACATTTAATTAGCAGTCCAACTTTGTAAATGAAGAAATGAAGAATGTGAAACTATCAAGGAAAGGAAGAGACACAGCAAGGAAACTGAGTGTAGCAGATGGACCAGGTTTTCTGCTTGGGGACTGCCAGGGAGAACATACCTAGTGCCCTGTTGTGGTTATCGGACAGTTCTCTGCCATGCCGGAAGTTCCCATCTTCAGTTACTATCTAGGGTATGATGGTGAAAGTTGATAAAGCTATAGCAAAATCTGATTTAAATTGAACTGCAGCCTTGAACTTTAATATAATTCTACTAAAAGATCTCCAAACAACCCACATTTTTCTCATAGTTGTAGTGATATTACATTTTATTTATAATTTGGAGAAACACAGAGTATGTACCAAATTGCTCAATGAAGTCTTTGGGTAAAATAGATCATAGGGAGCCCTCACAGCAAAATCAGTACTACAATGTTTTAATTTTGAATTGGCTTGAGAAATAGATTATGTCTGTTATTTAGAGGAGAACCAAAATTACATGCTAGGGTAATACAGAATGATAAAAAGCTTTACCTCACATATTAAAAAATGTCTGATACATAAAATAATTTTGATTTTATGATTATACAATATATATTTTAACTTTATTGATTTTAAGGACATTGCTTTATAAACATTTTTCAATAAGATATACTACTAGTTTTAACTTTCCTCAGTATATGCATCTGAATATATATATGTATGTATATATTTGTGTGTGTATATACATACATATACATGTATATATGGATTGGCTTTGTTTTAATTAATATTTCCTGCTTAAATAAATTTTCAAAATGATGAACAGCACAGAATGATGTTTCCTGTTTAACTAAACTTCTTAAAATTTGCTCCTACTATTAAATATTTCCCTAATCCATTGCTTCTAAATGATTTGTAATTCTGCATCCTGTGTTCTTACTTCATGTCATCTCTCCACTTCCCAAGTGAGAAACACCTAATTTGGTGCCAGTTACCACCTGAGCTGAGATGAGGGTGAGACAGCTAGGGCACAGTATTTAGGAAGACAGTCCCAGGGTGCAGGCACTTTCCTGTAGTCAGGTTCTATATGACCCTCAGAATGAGTGCTTCCTTAAATTTTGCACCCAAGTTGTCTCGCTTACCTCACCTTAGTCTTGACTTTATTCCTTCCTGAAAAAAATAAATATAGTATTTCTGAAAAAAAAAACAACCTTCAATTGTCTCCTTATGGCTTTATGTGAGGATACCTTTGAATTATATATCCAGTAAAAAAACTAACAAAAAACTCCACTATATGATAGGTTACATATACATAAAATGACTCACTGGTACTAGCTTACTTTCCAAATGTCCACAACAATCTACATTGCATTAGATATGCATGAAGGTTACTATTTGCATTATTAGTGTCATTTAGTATTCTGTTAGCCAGTCTAATGGCTCTACAGTGGTGTCTTATTCATGTTTTAATTGAAATATTTATGATTACTAATGATTCTATGACTTCTCTTTATGTGTGCTTGGGGACTTTTTGGCTATAATCTTTTGAAAATGCCTTGTCCTATCTTTCACACATATTTGTATTAGAATTGACCTTTTCAAAAGAATTTCTCATGTGCCAGGTATTGATTCTTAGTTGATTTTTGATGTTACAAATAACTTCCCCAATCTATTATGTTTATTAATCTTGTACATAGTGCCTGTCATTAAAATATCTTGATGTAATCTCATTAATTTTCTTTCTGTTTGTAGTTTTACACATTTGTTTAAGAAGTTCTTCCTACTGACCTAGGTAGTTTCCTAGATTTTCTTTAATTAACTTCATATATTTTTACCTTTTATATCTAGGACTTAAATCTATCTAGAGTTCATCATCATATGTGGTGTTACCTGGGGTGACTGAATGGATTCTGTTCACTGCTGTCTCATTTTCTCCCAACAATGGCATGACATGTCAAAGACTTACTGAGACCTCCCACTACAGCAGGACTATACATCTCTCTCCTGCATTGACTTTGGCACTGCCCACATGACTGACTCTGACCAAAGCAATATGGGTAGATATGAAATGGCGTAACGTCAAGCAGAGACTTTGAGAGGCATCACATTTGCCTTTCTTGCCTTCCTGCTACCAACAAGGAAAAGAGCAGGCCCCCAACGACTGCTGTTCCTTCCACCTCCGTTTAAGTAGGGATACGTGGAGCACCCCTGAATCCAAACTCAGCCAAAGACTGAATACCCAGTCCATAGACAAGAAATGTGTATTGCCAGAGAAAAACCTAGAAGACAGATATGTAATGTCTTTTTACTTTTCTTTATATAGGAGGCCATTTTTTTTGTCAGTATGACATGAAGAAGCATAATAAATTAAAAAGTTTCAAAAAAGGTCTAAATAGGTACCTTACATTAAAGGATAGAAATAACTCCATTCATGTTAAAAGGTCATTTTCCAGATGTGAAGATAATAATGAGCATTTTAAAATAAACTAGAATTTACATTAACTACTAAAGCATATTGCCAATGAGTGTACCTTGAGGCTGTTAAATGGGTCACAGTGCTCAACAAAGTGTACAACTGGGGCATTGAGGACATAATTAATGGTGTAATGTGTGCCTTGGAAGTTCATCTAAGAAAACTGAAATTAGACTTACTGACAAAATTAAGTTGACCTGTTAACTGACAAACAATTTAATTATAGAACCTGTCTGTGTATGGTCATTTTTCCTGGAAAATCTCCTAAAACATCCAGCAATACAGGTGGTCAATGATTGATGACCACAACTTTGACATTTAGATGTGTTTTATTGATGATTCAACTTCTTAATTAATTGAGTTATTTTACTTACTCAGTGATTTTGGCTCCCCTACTTAGTAGTTTTGAAAACATACACTAGTACTCTTTAGTCTAGTGAGAGAGGAAATAGTATAAAATAATTCCATACACAATTTTTTTCTTATTCGTTCTGATAGTTATTTCCCTCAATTTCTTTTTTATATCTTTTAAAACTCTATTTTCTTAACTCTTTGAGTCATAGCTTTGAAAATTAGACTGAAGATATGTTCTTTACATAAGAGTACATAAATAAAAGACACAGTATAACAGTATACCTAAATGAAAAGATTCTGTTTCTTTCATCTTAAAACATACTGCATGGTGAACAAAAATAATAAATATCTAATGTACATTCATTCAATCATATTTGCCTATGATATCAGTTTCATTTTCATAAAGATCATCACCAATGAAGGATGAATAAGTGCATTTCATTTCCCAATAGGCTCACAGAATATGACCATGATAATAATAATAATTACCACTAATAGACTACATGAATGTACTAAGTGTACTTGTCAGGATCAAGTAGGTTCTGTTGAAGTAACAAATATCAGTACATCCTGAAATACCAGGGACTTAGTACTATAAAAATGTATTTCTCATTTGTGAAAAATTCAACACACCTAGGCAGGAATTTCCTTCCATTTCTGGATATCTGCCTTCCATGGTTTCTAGGATTGCCCAGGCAGGCAAGAGAGAGTTGGAAGAGAGGAAGAAACACACTAGCTCTTAAGGGCCTCAGACTGTAGGTGGCATAGCCTAACCCTCCACACTCCCATTTGCCAGAGCACAGTCCCATGGTCCTACACTACCTCTGAATTAGGCTTGTGAATGTTGTCATCCTACCTGTCTAGAAGTGAAATAGCCAGCTGAACAATTAGAATTGTCTTAACTACATAAAAAAAAAAAGTTATCCTTTTAAGTCTATTCAGATTCCTATTAACTTACTTTGATGATTACCAATTACAAGCAACCTCAGAGTTTTATTCCAAAATCAGGACTACTTTCTCCATCTGTCATCAACTAAATAATAATGGGATTATTGGCAAAGCTTTAAAATATAATTTGGTCACAGAAACAGATGAGCTAACTGGCCATGATTATGTGACCCAAGTACATTCAGGCCTACTGTAGTTCTTACTCTGAGACTAAGCCTGTGGGAGACCTCTTTCCTTGCTGGAGGGCCACCACATCCAGAATTAGGGAGATTATGGTGTTCATGGGTTCAGTGGCCTAAACCATCCCACAGAAGCAGGAATGAATGGAAAGGTTCGAGCAGTCCTTATTAGGATAATAACTCTTAAGTAAAACATGAGGGCTTTTTTAAAGATGAAAGTTTAGAGAGGAAAATGAGACAACAGGAATGACAAAGTAAGACATGAATGAACAGTAATAGCAAAAGAAAGAAGTTAACAGATTGACTAAATGGAAAACGAGCAGAGGGGCCCTTAGAAACTTGAAGACTTTTCATTCTGTCACATTTCTTCCTCTCTGCTTGTGTGTTATCTTGCTTTGTTTATTCTTTTCTCTTCTCTGGCATGGGTCTTCATCACAGTTATATAGAAATAACATTGAAAAATTCTCTTGCCTTTAAAAAGCTTAAAAGGTTAAATTCAGTCATCAAGTTTAGAAACTTGCTAGATGAATCTTTGTTAAGAGATTAAAAAATAAAATAAAAATTCAAGTTTCTGTTTCTAATTCCTGCTCCCTCCCTCCTTCCTGAATCCTGACCTCTTTTCTTTCAGACTCTCCCTCTGTCACCTGCATAAAAACAACAGAACAAGTATCGATGACCTCGCTTACCATGAAGGATGAAACACAAAAGCAGGCGTTTTTATAAAAGATTTTATTTATTTATTTTTAGAGACAGTGAGAGAGGGAGAGAAATATCAATGTGCCTATCACATGTGCCCCTTACTGAGGACCTGGCTGGCAACCCAGGCACATGCTCTAGATTGGGAATCAAACCAGTAACCCTTCAGTAAGCAGGCTGGCACTCCATCTACTGAGCCACACCAGTCAGGGCACAAAAGTAAGCCTTTAAGTATCAGAAGGACTGTTCAAGCAAGCATATGCCAAACGGCTGCACCCTGAATGCCTGACACACCTATGCATCTCACTATTTTTAGTGACAACATCCAAAGTAATTTCAGCAGTTGATAAAAACCAAATGACTTCCCACAAAATTACCATTAGAGCATTTTATGCTACTATAAAAGAGGCACTAATTGCCACAGAAGTCAGGGACAGCTTTATATTTTTCTCCCTAAATGATATAGAACACTGTAAGCTTGATAGTTACTATCATTTTGTCATGAGTTCTTTTTAAATTTAAATATAGACCATTTCCAAACTCATTTTGCAAAGCTCTTGTTTGAAGAATCACAAATGACACATTTACTCCATAAGCATTCCTTTAAAAGATAATACGGGGTTTATTTCCGTCCCAGATAAAAAATTTGTGCTAAACTTGTGCTGAACCAGAGAGTGTTTCATTTCCAAGCCTCCAATTTTATATTTGACTCCCTATCAATGACAATGAAGCTTTTCTGCAAATGGAAAGCATCTAAGCATGGCAACTTCCAATGGCAATGCAAGGAAAATTGTGTTCCTACTGAAGGCACCGAACCTGGATAAATGAAGAGGAGAGAGTTATTTTCCTGGATTGTTGCCTTTAGATCAGGGGTGTCAGACTCATTTTCACCAAGGGCCACATCAGCCTCACAGTTGCCTTCAAAGGGCTGAAATAATTTTAGGACTGTATAAATGGAACTACATCTTAACTGTTAAGGAGTTGAAATTACATTTGGCTCTTTGAAGGCAACCACGAGGCTGATGTGGCCCCCAGTGAAAGTGAGTTTGACACCCCTGCTTTAGATCATGGTACTTCTGAAATACAACAAGATCAAGTTTTCATGTTTGAAAGTGTCCTCTTGCTATACTATATTTTAAAACTAAAAATACTGTAAGGTCCTTTACATGAGAATAATTTTAATGAGATAAAATGAGCATCACAGGAATTCCATAAACATTAACTACAACACTGGCTTAAGTACATGGTATGTTAAATCATGGACTGAATACAATCATACTTTGAATATAGTCTGTTGTTTCCTGGAGTGTTTAATTTTATTCTAGGCAATTTCAAATGCATTTTTCTATTTATATGCCAAAGTACAATGTGTCCAGTTATTTCATTTTGTCATAGAACTTTGTTATAAGTGGATATTCAGTAAATACTAGCATAACAACTATAATAATTGTAAGCTGCTTTTGTGTAGAAGTTCAATAACTGCAAACAAATATATATTCTCTTATATTTCTAACATAAAGAAATGTGTGAGCTTAGAGTCATTAAGGAGCCACTTAATATCATATATTAAGTAATGATTGACATAGGATTGACACAATATCCTCACTCAAAGTCCAGGAATAAAATAGAAAAAAAATTAAGAGCCTTAGCATTAAAAATTTAACTATTAGTTATAATAGTATCATAAGGTGTAATCTTTTTAAAAAGTGTACTACCCAAATAAATAGTCTTGAAAATAAGTGGAGGAGTATAGAAAACTCTTCTATGTTGGTTCATTATAAGAATCAGCATTTTGTTATTTAAAAATTTATATCATAGGTCCATTCCTCTAGTTTTCTTTAAAGAAGTAAAATAGTAAAAAATAAGACATATGACACATGTATGAAATGCCAACTATGTGTCAGTCATTGTGTTCTTCTCTTAAAGTTCAAATATGAAATGCATTCTCCTGCCCTTAAATATGCCCCTTAAAAAGCATGTTTAGGTAGTAAACATTTCATATTTTTTAAATTGTGTTCATGGATCAGGAAAATTAATTCTGTTAAAATGACCACACTACCCAAAGTAATTTACAGATTCAGTACAATCCCCATCAAGATACTAAAGGCATTCTTCACAGAAATAGAAGAAACAATCCTAAAATTGGTGCAGAACCAAAAAGAACCCAAAGAGCTAAAGCAATCCTGAAAAGAAAAATAATAAAGCTAGAAGAATCACTCTTTCTAATTTAAAAATATACTATAAAGCTCTAGTAATAAAACAGCATGGTACTGGTACAAAAGTAAACAAGTAAACAAATGGAACAGAATAGAGAGCCCAGAATTAAATTCTGGCATGTACAGTCAATTAATATTCAACCAAGGAGCCAAGTGCAACCAATGAGGAAAGAATAGGCTCTTCAATAAATAGTGTTGGGAAAACTAAAGAAACACATTTATAAAAATAAAATTAAACCCCTGTCTAACCCCATTTACAAAAAATAACTGAAAATGAATCAAGGCCTTAAACATAAGAACTGACACCATAAAAGTCCTAGAAAACACATGGGGAATAAGCTCATCAATACTGGTCTTGTCGATGATTTTTGGATATGATGTCCAAAACACAAACAACATAAGCAAAAATCAACAACTGGGACTACATCAAACTCAAAAACTTCTGCAATACAAAAGAAACAATCAACACAATAAAAAGGCAATTTACAGAATGGGATACAATTTTTGCAAACTTTACATCAGATAAGGGATTAATATCCAAAAATATATTAAGAATTCATACAACAACATAAACACACAAAAAAAAACTCCAATTTAAGAGTGGGCAGAAGAATGAAATAGACATTTTCCCAAAGAGGACATCTAAATGGTTGACAGACACATGAAAAGATGCTTGACATCACTAATCACCAGGGTAATCCCAATCAACACCATGGTGAGCTATCTCCTCATACCTATTAAAATGGGTATTATTAAGAAACCAAAACACACCATGTGCTTTTGGATGTGGTGAAAAGGGAGCCCTTATACCCAATTGGTGGGATGCAAAGTAGTCCAATCACAGTGGAAAACAATATGGAGGTTACTAAAAATGTAAAATTATATTGACCATACAATCCAGCAATTCCACTTCAGGGTTCATACCCAAAAGACATGAAAGCAGGATTTATATGAGATACATCCATTTCCATGTTTATAGCAGCATTATTTACAATCTCCAAAAGATGGAACAACCCAAATGCCTATCAATGAATGAATGGATAAAAAATATATGGTATATATACACAATGGGATATTATTCAGCCATAAATAAAAGAGATACCCTGACATTTGAAACAACCTAGATGGACCTTGAACATATTATCCTAAATAAGTCAAAGAAAGACAAGTACTGCATGTTATCACTATAATATGTAGAATCTTAAAAAAAAATCAAACCTATAATAAAACAGAATAAAATGCTGGTTACCATGGGAGGGAAGTCGGGGGATACTACTTATAGTGTTTAAGAGTATGAACTTTTAACAAATAGTAATTAAGCCATAGAGATCTAATGCACAGTATAATGAATACAACTATATAATTTGATAATTGTTGCTATAGTGGCAGTCATAGTATCTAAAAGTATCAAAGTAACATACTAGGTACCTTAAATTTATACAATGTTACATGTGAAATTTATTCAGTAAGAAGGGAATGAAGGAAGATAAATGAAGAAAGGAGGAAGGAAAGGGAAGGAGGGTGGGAGGGAGGAGAAAGAAAAAAGGAAAACAAAAGAAAGGAAAAGAAAAGCAAAGAGAGAGAGGAAGGGGGGGGAGGAAGGAAAAGAAAGAGAGAGAGAGAGAAGAAAGAAAAAACATTCAGATCACCAGAATAGAAGAAAGAGCCTAGAAATAAACCCGCCCATATATAGTCAATTAATTTACAACGAAGGAGCCAAGAATACACAATGGAGGAAGGCTAGTCCTCTCATGGTGTTGGGAAAATAGGTCTTCAGTCTTATGAAAGACTGAAACTGCACTCTTATTTGTAGCATACACATAAGTCAACTCAAATGTATTAAAGATTTTATGTATCAAAGCGTAATCAGACTTAGTATTACGCTTCTTATTACAAACTGTAAGAGACCTGAGCAGTGTAATCCTGTTTGTACTCCCAGCCTTTATACTATGCCATATATATTTTACATCTAAAAACATCATAAAACTTATAATATGATATTATAATTTTTACTTGAAATAAAGATCCCTATAATAAAGGCCAAGCTTTCTAAACACTCAGTCCACACTCAACCCATGAGGGTCACAACCCCAATAATCAAGTTCAAAATCCTCAGAATTCCCATGGAGTGTGTATCTGTACAGTTCACACTGCACTCGTGGATAGGATGTGACAAGACTCACATCCTGTAAGACCTGTTAGGAAATCCATCTTTCTTAATTCATGTAACACAAGATATTTAAATGTTACTTGCTGGAAAAAAATTTTCCAGATGGCAAATGTTCACTTATGTCAAAGTAACCCCACGAGTCTTACTTTCACCTTGGGGAATTTCATACATTGTTAAACACTATTTCCCAAACAGTGAATCCTAGAGTCCCCTTCCCCCTGCTTTTAAACTCTATACAATTTATACCTGAAACACTTTCTCCAGATTCCCTTGGCAGTGATTAGATATGTTTGAAGCTTTTAAAAGTAAGTGCTAATAATACAACTTTTAAACAAACAGTGGCTTGAGTTTAAACTGCCCTTTATCCCCACAGCATAAAGGCCCTGTTCTCCAATGGGCGGCCCTGAGACAGTTAAACACTGGATTCAAAGACTGGCAGGTCCTCAGAAGCTACTTGTCTAGGTTTCTGCTTTTCTTCTTTTACTTCTCCAACTTCCTCCCCAGGGATAGAGTTCCATATTGCGAAGATCGAATTTAAAAATACTTTAGAGCATCTATGCTTAAGAAGAGCAAGGGAGAAATTTCCATTCTGTATTCTTCCTAGGCTTTCCTTGATTTCCAGTTTCTAGTATGAGAAATGTTCCAAACAGCCTCCACCATCTTTGAGGGAACTGTTACACTGATGGATCTTCTTAACCATCTGAACATACTTACCAGGGGCTTGACCTTTCCAGTCCCACAGGAATTACTTTCGTCTCTATCAAGGGGATTTGGGAAGAACATGGCTCACAAGGTTTTTCCAAGTCCAATTCTGATGGAACTAATTAGGGAAGGCCTGAAATGTCCATGGGTCAAACAGGAAGGAAATATTAATACTGTAAGAACCTCTCTCACCAATAGCTATAAAACATCCTAAAAAAAGACGAAACTCTTTGCGTTGTATCGACCAATGCTCCAAACTCCAGCCCTGGTGTGTTTGCTAATCCTCCCTAGGCCCTTCCCTGGACACATTTAAGCCTCTCTTTGATCTCATCCTTCCCTGAGAAGATGATTTTTTAGCAATGACCTTTCCAAAAGTACAATCATAATCTCTGCTGAATAGACTGCACCTGTTTTGTGAGTTAGGTTGGTTGGTTTTTGACAATATCATCAGCTTGACCAAAACCAACATTTCCACACTGGAAAAGGGAAAAATCCAAAGCTATTATAGTACAATAAATGTAACTCTGCAATTACTAGAGTAATTTTTAATTCTGAAGAGAATTTTTAAAAGAATCTAATCTAGATATGTCCATTAGAACCACATTTGCAGAGCCGTGAATAAGAAGAAAAGGTTGTTGAAATATAGTCTCACACTGGAATCACAAAAGCAAAGACAGTGCCTAGTCATCTGAATTTTTGACAACAGATCTCAAAGAGTCAGCAGGAGAAATCTGTGGACATATTAGCCTTAGATTTGAGAGCTCTTTCAATAGAAGACAACATAGAAAAACTAATCTATGGAGTAAGAAAATAACGTATGATGAGCATTGGGAACCATCACAGGTAAATACAGGAAGGCAAATAGTTTTGGGCACTGAAGTTGTCTTAAAATGAGTAGAGAATTGTTGCCTAGATCACAACTCAGTTTTAGGAAACTTAACTTTAATACCTAGCATAAGGAATGTGACAAAGTAATAAAATGTGCAACCATGAATAGTGATACTTCGGTGAAAAGTAATGTAAAACTAAATAGAATAATTTAAATAAAATTAATTTGAGCAGAGCTCCGTGATTACTGTTTCAATCAATACTATGAAACAAACACACTTTATTAGGAACTATATTAAGAGTAGTAAATGTAGAATAAGAATGAACAACCAAAGAAAAATTCTCCCAAAGAAACTAAGAAATAAAGGTGCTATCTTCCTTGAAAGCTGCCATTCCAATGGGATGTTTCTCACATATATTTACCATATTATTAAATATGAGTGTTATAGTAACCATCATCACCAAACAAGGAGTATACATGATTAAATATTAGCTTAGTTACAGAAAAAGTTGTCCCTTAGATTAGGGACAACTGCTGTGCCTTTTAGGAAGTAAAGGAGAAAGAATTGAAACATTAGCAAAGACAAGACAGGATACTGACTTGACAATGACTTCTCTACATTACTTCAGGAAATTTGAAAACATAAAGAAGAGATGAGCAAAGATGGTAAAAAGAAGAAAAAGAAGTCAAAGACAAAGTGTATAATTATGTAAATACAATTTGTACTTTTTTAAGGCACATTTAGTAAAAGTGATAATTTTTATATGTTACACTAAACTATTAACATTTGTTTTAGCATTACCTAATTTTCTTTCTGCACCATCCCAGCTGTTAGCTTTTATTTTCAATGCTTATTTTTAAAAAATTACAGTGGAATTTTTTCCCTCTAAGGACCAGTATTCTGTTTTCTTTTCTTTTCTTTTTCTTTTTAAACTAATAATACCTGTGGGGGTGGAGGGGAAAGAAACTGAATACCGGAGATTTTTTGGGGGGGATTTTTTGGTGCATGCATTTGATTACTTTTTTACTTGAACCTGAGAAATGGAAGCATGGTATCTCATGTTTATTGGTTGTTCCTATATTATTTTCAAACTATAAACAAATTTCAATGGTTTTGTGGCAAAGAAAAGGTAAAGTAAGTTTATGTAGGGGAATGTGTTCACAGATTTAGAGACTTTTAGCTGCCAGATACTGAATTTGAGGGTGGTCTAGTGATTTATAGTTATCCCTGAGTAAGAAAGTCTATGAAGGTTGCTGAAGATGTGTAGAAAGTTGTAAGGTATATAGAAAGCTAAAGAAGAAGAGATGTGTGAAAGTTCTAGAGGCCCTAGAAGGGTGTGGAATTATTATTTTTTTAAAGGTAAGATACCTCCATACTTGGATGGGTTATTCTTTTCTTTCTAATCTTTGGGGATTTGGGTAACTTAACTCTTTTGTTTACACTGAGAATCCTCTGTCTCTGCTATTTGGGTCTTCATATCATTTGGACTTTGTAAAGGTCATTTGTGGTACCAGTTGGCATGAGAACACATCTGCCATTTGGGGTTTTGTGCCATTCGGACCTAAGAAAGGTCATCTGTTATGGTTAAAACCAGCTGTGGCAACAGAGCATGTCTCTGCCAGGAGACCAGTGCACCCACTGGTAGGCAGAGAATGCCTCTACTATTAGGGCTTCATGCCATTGGTGCTGGATATAATGCAGCTGGGGTAAGAACATATCTCTTCTCTTAGGGACTTTGTGCTATTTGGGGTCTACAAAAGGTCATCTGATGCTGGTTAGATCTGGCTGAGATCTACTGTTGGGCTTTGTGCAATTTGGTACCTAAGAACAGTCATGTGTGTGAACAGTTAGTGGGATAGGTTGGTGGGAGACAAGATTCGAAGGCTAATTTTAGTCCCATTTTCTTTCTTTCTTTCTTTCTTTCTTTCTTTCTTTCTTTCTTTCTTTCTTTCTTTCTTTCTTTCTTTCTTTTTTACTTTTGGAATTCTGTTTTCTGCTCTAGATTTTTTTGTTTGTTTCTGTTTTGAAAAGAAATTGATGTTACTAAAGGTTAAAACTTTACTGTGGGTTAGGAAATAAATTAATGAAAGACAAATGGCAGGAAAGTGCAATTTTGATGGATATTAGAAAGACAAAGATTTTCCTTTTGGCTTTGTATTTTTCTCCCTATCTGTTCCCTCCAGAATTTGGCATTCTTAAAGAGTAACGACATAAAAATTTCCTTGGCATGAAATGAATAAGACCACTTTCAAAATATGGTTTTAATAACCAAGATTTTGACTGGAATGTCATACCTGAAAGAGGCATGCCTGGATCTGGTTGTTACCAGAAAGTCTTGAGGAACTAAGATTGACTTGGTAAGCTAACAAATGCCCACTGGATACATGGCCTGGTACATTGTTTGGTCATGTGTTTCATGGCAGTCTTTCTAGGGAAAGTATTAAGGTTGCTTTCCTGGAAGATGGTGAGGAGGAATCTTAAAGCACATGAGAACCTTAAGGACTGAAGGGATACAAGTACTGCAGGCAAAGCTAGATGGCAATTGTGGGCTTAGCTTCTATATCTCGAAGGGCTAAGGGTCAATCTTAAGGTTCCTTGTGGAAGCTCTATCAAAGCAGACTTTAAAAAGTCTATGTGTAAAGTGCTGCTCTTGTGGTTTTTATACAAACAATGAGTGAGTCAAAATTGAAAACTGTCAGTCTTTTGGAGGGACAATGAGGATGATTTATGGAGCCAATTCAGGTTTTAAGAGAAATCACAATGCTCAGTTGTGATCATTGGACTCTAGTGCAGCTAACTGTCTTCAAAGTTTGTTTTCACTTGAGAGTTGAACTGGTTTAACCTGATGATATCATACTATCACTGCTTAGTATCATTTCAACAAAGGGCATGCAACTGACTGTCTTCTCAAAAGATCATTTTGTGGACTCAGAAAAAGTGTAGGCCCCACTTGAGCCCATCTGCACCACTGCCTCCTAGAACTTAATGGTTTGGTTGGCCTAAATGGTTGAGTTGGTAAAGTATGTGTGGCCTATCAGCTCCACTTTAAAACTCTTTTATGCCTTAATAGTTTGGACAGAAAGGATCCAGAAGTATTAAAGGTGAATATCTCAGGATATTCCTTCAAGCCTAATTTGAATATAGTAGGAAGTAAGGAGTCAGACAGGTGTGACATGCCTTGCACACCTTCCTCCAAGAAATCCATTTTTTTCTTAATTAGGGACACTGTAGACTTAGTTCCTACTTTCATTATTTAGTTGTTATAATTTTGCTTGTGACTTCTAGCTCTCCTGCCACATTTGTCACCTCCAGGAAATGACAAGGATGCCAACTCATCCAGTAATGCCATCCTTTGGACATCACACATGCTGCTTTCCAGTGACAACCAATGAAACTGGCCTTTGCAGGATCCTTGTCCCTTGCGGGAAGGCCCCCCTCCACTCCGACCCCTTTGTTAGGGACCTCTAGACCAGGGGATAGGTAGGAATACAAAGTTTGGTCAGCAGGAAATAGTTACAGAAGAACAAATCTTCATCCCTCTGCCCCTGTAAGATAACAAGTGTCTGCAGTGTTGAAGAGGGTAATTGTAACGGGGGAACTAGCTCCCTGAAAATGGGGAGGAGTGGAGAAGTGCCAAAGATGGCATGTGTGTGTCACCCTAGCAACTGACATGACATGGGAGGGACAGAACCTCTCATCCACTTGTGCCACACAGAAGATTATGGGGAAGTCTTTAAAAGGCAGAGCCCATACAAACACTGCACTTTCATTCTTCTATGCCCTCGCTGTTGGGTTTGCAGCTAAGGGCTCAGTGTCCTGGGCCAGGGACCTAGCCAGAAGGATTCCGAGTGCCCTCTGCCATAGCTCTTCAGGACCTGCCTGTCTGGGAGTGCAGCAGATTCACATAGGAAGGCAGGGGGAGATTCAGGTGGAGGGGAGGGAGCAGACTTGGGCAGGGGCTCAGAGAGGCTCAGGCCAGCAGACTCTGGGTGGCATAGGCCCAGCAAGGCCTGCACCCCTCCCCAAAGTGGAAAGCCATAGAAGCTGCTTCCCAGCCACAGCCCATACCTCCAGCAATGGCCCAGCAAGCCCCACACTCCTTCCCAGGTGGTAAGCCATAGTGGTTGCCACATGCCCATGGCCCATGCTAGTGCAGGACAGTCGGCTATGGCTTCAGTGCACCCAGGGAAGATCAGGCCACATGTCCCTCCCTGAGTACACAGGCAACAAGCCCAACACACTTCTTCCACATGAGAAGTCATGGGAAATCACTGTAGTAGCCACCCACCAGCAGCCTGCTCACTCCTCTAGGGGTTAGGGGTGCACATTAAGAAATCATATATGTATATATAAATTCCATTTTCCTTTCCACCATACTCTGTCTAGAGTTATTGCCTATGGTGGCAGGCAATTGGAATCCACTGGTTGTTTGGTTATAGTACTGTCTCATTTAGAACTGAATTGAAGGTTTCCACCACACACTTCAGTACCCCTGTCTGCCTGCACCATGACATTGTAGAGGAAAATCATTTTTATTATCTTTCCTATGATAGCTAATACATATACTTTTGATACATTGCTACACAAATATTCCTACTACCAGCTCTGTTCTATACCTTTGGTTACTTAATATATCTCAAAAAATATTACATGCTAATATAAAGAGAGGTACTTCATTTTAATGCCTGCAAAATATGTCAATTTTACATGACTGTGGTTTTAAAATAGAATTCCAAACTCAATTTTGCAAGGAACCAAGTAGTAGTACCAATAAAATGTGATTAATACCTAATGACAATTCTGCTAATGTATGTAAGGTCCCTAGAAGAGTTTGTGGGGTATTTTTATGTCTCCTCTGGCATAGATATGCAAATTATAGCTAAGATTAAGCAACTCAAAACCACTTGTCCATACTCCTACAGGTTCTGACCCCTACACGTTCAACGGTCTGTCTCACATGGTCAGAGTTTTTCTTAGCTGACAACTGAGATTTAAAGAAAACTAAGAATGACACAAGCTCCAAGGGGCACAGCTCTGATGCGAGATCACTGTGCTGCTGGGTCATGCTTGGCTTAATGAGCAACTAGGAGAAAAGGCTTTACAGATATTTTATTCTGCCTCGGTATCTGCCCCCAAACAACAGTGGGCAGAGGATGCAGCTGTCTCCCCCAGTTGTCACCCATGAGAAAGCTGGAGGTTTACTCTCTATCATGCAGCACTCAAGGGTCATTTTCTGCAGGCAGCTTGATCTCTTCCCTCTCTCAGCATGGCTTTCTGTTTCATTCCGTACTCAAAGACTTTGTATCAAAAACCAGAAAAGGAATCCTTTTGAGAGTCTAAGCTAGATCTTTGTGTTATTTTTAAAACCTAAGTTGTCTCTCTGTAGGTGCATTTGAT
Source organism: Tonatia bakeri (assembly GCA_004024845.1). Taxonomy (NCBI): domain Eukaryota; kingdom Metazoa; phylum Chordata; class Mammalia; order Chiroptera; family Phyllostomidae; genus Tonatia; species Tonatia bakeri. The sequence goes on along the minus strand of PVIA01009927.1, from coordinate 14,318 downwards.
ATTTTGTGGTAAGTGTATGGGGCGGGCAAACACCTATGGTTAACAAATGTCTGTAACACTCTGCAGAGAACAGAAAACACAGGCTCTCTTACTTCACATAATGCATCAAAACAACGTAATTTTTTGACGAGGGCTAGGATAAACTAAACATTTTACAAATTATTTACTACTAATTTTCCTATATACTTTAAGAAAACCAGGACACTTTCTTATACTTTCCACACTAAAATACATGAATATATTCAATGACTTGTTTTGGTATTCCATTTTTAGGGACCATGAAGAAACTTTTAAACAACTGCAGTTATTTGATATGATTAAAGATGAAATAAAGATGCTGAGGTTCTGAGAATACAAAATTATATTCATTGAAATATCCTATTCTATTTAAACATGTGAAACTAACCCACCCAAGTAAATGTGATCAACCTGCCAGGTCATTGTTTTCAGCAATAGTTTGGATTAGACTGATCTCTTACATGTCAAAAATGATCGATGAGTCCACACATGTCTTCTCTGAGTAGTTTCCAGCCTGGGAAGTGAAATCAAGTCTTGGAGTGAATCCCTGCTCCACAACACAGACCACTCAGGCCCTCCTAGGTCCCAGCCCGATGGTTTCAAAGATCATTTATCTTATCCCAAACTCAACACAGATTGGATCCTTGCCCTGAATGATAAATATCCTCTCCTCTCCTCTAGTAAACCAAGGCACACTTTAAGTCAAACCCACATGTGTCCTCCCTCCTCATTCCAACTCTTTTGACAATTCTAGTAATGGAAGACTCTATTATTCATTCTTTAAACTTATTTTGAACTCACTATCTCAAACAATTTAGCAATTAAGTATTACTGGATGTCCTGAATTTTACATATTTTCTCCAAAATACTGTGTTTTATTGGAATATAAGAACCATAACCTCATTCCCTAACATACACCAGAGTGAATACCATAAGGCTAAGCACACAGCGAGAACCCAGGAAATGCCTGTATGTTTTGATAATTGTAAAGTTGGTGAGGAAATGGTGGCTCTATTATCAATAACTTAATGGTCAAGGACCAAGTGCTGCTTAAAAAATTCTAGCTTAATCTTTAAATAGAACACTCTATATCTGAACCTACCCCAGAACCCTGCCATATATGAAAAATCTGTTTTTATGAATCATTGTAAGATGAAATTGTGGATAAGTGACTTTGTGTTCAGTTGTTCTGGGAAATGCTTAACATTTTCAAATAATGCAATTCACTTTTCCAATGCATAACAAGCTTTTAAAAAACTACTGCCAAAAATTGTGTACATAAAACTGCTTTGTCCTTAAAGAAACAAGATGTTCAACTAGAAACACATGTTTCACTTGGTTTCCATTAGCAGCTCTTAATCCAAAAAACATCCATTGGATTCCTTAATGGAATTAAGCTGATAAGCCATTTATAGTAAGTCAAAATTTTTTAACTGAGCATATGGCATTCTTCTCCTATGTCAGTGTTTTATAATCCAAAGATTACAATAAGCTCAATACTCTATTTTTAAAACTGTTTTGAATAAATGCAAAAATCATATTCTCTCCTCTCTCACATACGTGATTGCAACTAAACTATTCTGTAGGTACATGCAGGTATCTAATAAATTTATAACAGTTCAACAGCTTAATTTGAGTCAATTTCTTGATACTTTAGCATATTGATTGTGCAGGTCACCTTAATATGCATTCTCATAGCAACACTTGTTTTCCTTTGCTATATGTATCTTTTGTTATATTTATTGTTATATGTATAAAGATTGATTAGATATGTGTATAATTACTTATTTAATATCTTTGTCAACACTAAAGTCTACAAGGGCACAATTCATGCTTGTATTATTTACCTTAAGAGTTAAGAATTACATGCACAAAATAGGTTCTCAATAAATATTTATTAAAAATGAATGAAAAGAGTCCTGGCTGGTGTAGCTCAGTGGATTAAGCACGGGCTGTGAACCAAAGCATCGCAGCTTCGATTCCCAGTCAGGGCACATGCCTGGGTTGCAGGCCATGGCCCCCAGCAACCGCACATTGATGTTTCTCTCTCTCTCTTTCTCCTTCCCTTCCCCTCTCTAACAATAAATAAATAAAATATTTTTTAAAAAATGAATGAAAAGAGAAATTCTGCTTTCAGCTCTAAGTATAAAGAGTTTATAAGTACTATGGCCATCCTTCCAATAGGAAATAGTTGCAGAAACTGAAAACCAGCGATTGTGGGTCCATCAGAAAACTGAGGTCTGGGACAAATTGCCACCCAAATCTGTAGATACATGCACATCCAGACAGATGCACAATGAATGGAGACCTGTTCAGCAGAAGACACAAAAGCCATAACTGGTAGGGATATTTAAATGATCCCTACAGGGTACTGGAAGCTCAGTGAAGACTACATGAGAGTTTCACTCCTGGGGTGCTACATCCCTGGGGTGGGTTGGAGCGCTCTTCCAACTTATCTGGGCTTTCCTTCTCTGATACTACCATGTATTCACAGGGAGGATTGCTGAAATATCCCCTTATGCTCCAGGCAGGGAGAGAAGTTTAACTATTGCAAAACATAGTCATACTTGTCCATAACAAAAGGACTTAATTGGAACACAATCCTGAAACCTTATCACAGCTGGAGAAAGATAACTACCACCCCCACCCCAAATCCAGCCTCCTCCAGTCTTCCTGTCTCACTGAAAAGGGTAAAAAATGAAACAAACAAAACAAAATGGAGAAAGGGCTTCAAAAATACATTTGAAACACTGCAGGAGGAAAAAAGCTATATACCACTGGAGGACAGTAACACTTGTAAAGGCTACAGCCCCAAGTCAAAGACCCATTAAATAACTGAGACTAAAGTGGAAGCCTGCAGTATAATAATAACAGTGTATAACGAAAGAATGTTGCAAGAAACATTCTTTGAGTAACAACAGTATATAGCAAAGTCCCAAAGTCAACAGAGGAAACAAAAATAGAGACATTGGAGCAAATTGAAGACTCTGATACCTATAACTAAAGCATTAAACACAGCCTGACTCCCAGGCAGATCTTAATCCATGAAAGAAAACACTGATAAATCGAACTTTATGAAAGTATTTTTTAAGTTGCTATACAAAAGACACTGTAAAGAGAATAAAAAGACAAGCCACAATCCAAGAGAAAATATTTGCAAATCACATATCAGAGTAATGATTTATATCCCATGTATGCTAAGAACTCTAAACTCAACATGAAAACAAAACACCTAACGAAAGATGGGCAAAAGGTATGTACAAACACTTCACCAAAGGAGATACATGGGTGGCAAATAAGTATACAAAAAGAGGCTCACTATCCTTTCTCATTCAGAAATTTCAAATTAAAAACACCATTAGATACTACTACATGCCTGTCAGTATGGCTAAAATTTAAAAAAAAAATGACAATAGCAAGTCCTAACAAGCACATGGCACAACTAGAACTGTCATCTTTGCTGGTGGGCACACAGAATGGCACAGCCACCCTGGAAGACAGTTTGGCATTTTTTTATGAAGATAAAAATAATCTTAACATATAATTCAGTAACTGTACTTTCAGATATTTGTCTAACTTTTTTTGAAAAATTATAACATATTGGAATGACATGGAGTCTTAGAGATCATTTAGTTTAACCCAAACATTTGAGAAAACAGACTAGTGAGATTAAATAAATTGTCCTGTGTAACCCAGTTATGAGTAGCCCATCTAGTAATCTTCTAATTCATGGCATGGTGCCTTCTTGGGCAAACTGTACTTACTAATAATAACTCATGTGCAGCACTAAAAATGTACCTCTAGTTTTTGTAATTTCTTTTTCCTTCATGACATATCTTCAGCCAGTTTGTAAGCTACTTCAGACCATAGCCAAAACTTCCTTTGTATTCTCTTCAGAGTGACTAGCACTTAGTGGTTCCTCCAACATAGTATATGGAACATTTCTTCTTTTTTTCCCCACATTTTTCCCTAAAAGACATAATGTAAACTCATGTGCATTAAAGAGGAAAACCAATTCATAAGGAGGACAGAGAGAAAAAGAAATGAGCATATGGAAAGCAACCAGACCAAACTAAGCAGGTTGCTCTGATAACCCTAGCTAGGTTCAAGGCTTCTGTGCTGTGAGAGCCGAACAGTTCTCTGATAGTCATGATGCAGAGCGCCATCTAGTGGTTTTATTAATTCAGATAAGCCACACTTCACACTCAATTTCTAATCAAGCAATACAAAGATGATAGTTATTTACAGGATGCAATACTTCAGTTTTGAAATATATACTTTACAGACTCAGTAAAAAAGGTAGAAATTGTTTTGTGTGTATGTGCAAATGCATATTGGGGAAATTTATGATTAAAAATCATTATTTTAAACTCTAAAAGAAATTATAAAGGACTAATGACATTTCTAAAAAACTTTAGAAGAATATGAACATTTTAGCTAAAATAAGTTTTATATAAAATTATAACTGTATGGAATACACAAGCTCTATTCATGAAAAGTAACCATTTTGATCAATTTACATTAGAGAGGGAGAGAGAGAAGGAAGGAAGGAAAGAAGGGAGAGAGGAAGAGAGGGCATTGACCAGAGGAAACTGAGAGAACTCTTGATTCTGTAGAACTCCATGTGTATTGGCAAGGGAGACAGAGACTCAACTCCATAATTACTTGATTTTTTTTTTCCTTCATGTCAATAAAACGTAGTCTGGTTTGGGTATCAGCTACCCAAATATATATAAAAATGGGAAATTATACACAAAATAAATATTGAATTCCATAAATATACTCACAATAAAAACTTGACCAAGATTATTCATTTTACACACTGGATTTAAAGTTAACATGACCTGTTTTCTGAAACCCATGTAAATTATATATATGCCAAAATGCTTTCTTAAAGCATGAATATGAAGCATTTCAGGGATTATATTTTGGATTCTTACTTTTTAAGAAATATTTGTATTTTTATTCCAAATTTGTCAATAAGTCATGTATTCAGGGACCCCTGCTAAAGGAATATTAATAATAGAATAAAAGAGGTTTGCAAAGATTAATTACACAAATATCAAGATTTCAAATAAGCCAGTGGGCTTATTGTAATTCTCCATGCTATTCTCTCCCCATGAAATGTACATTTCCCCATTTCCCCTTCCATTTCACAGATAACTATTACCTGTCCAAGCAAGTTTCAGCTTAAGCATAATCCCCCCAAAATGATTTTTTTTCCATATTTTTCCCATGTGCCTATTAGCAGCTGGGTATACCTCTATCTCATGATTCTCAAATGTAGCTGCACATTCAAACCACCTGGGGTGCTTTGAAAAGTACCAAGGATTTTTATTTAGTTGGTTAGGTTAAAGCCTGGACATTGGTATTATGAAGCTCTCCAGAGATGTCAAAGCATAGGCGATACTAAACCAATGCTTTGTATTACCCTTCCGCGTTAAACTGAAGTCATATGGTTGTGTATGTCTGTCTCCATTTGACTGCAAATTCCTTCAAGAAAGAAATGTCATATGATTTTTTCCCTACAGCCCTAATAGAGTGTTACTATATATTATATAATTACAAATAGTATTGAACTATTTCAATACTATTACTACTAGTAGTAAATAACAATCTTAACGAGACTTTAATTTTATAAAAGGAGATAAAGAATTTGAATCAGTGAATCTTGGGGTTGAGGCAACCTAGTATAGGGGCTTATTAAGGAAATGTGGTGGGAGCTATGCACTGAGGAACTGTGAAAGGCATATTGATGAGCTGAGACAAAGGCCAGGAATATCAGTGGGAACTGAAGAAAAAGCAGGACCTCCAGGGTCATTTGTTACATGTGTAAACATCAGCTCCAGAGAGGACACAGAGGGGACTGACATTAGATGTGTATCTGTCACTTTGCCTCACTTAATGCTAATTTGTGCTACAGGAGGCCTGGCACATGACTGTGACCATTTCTTCCAGGTTCTCTCATAACAAGGACACAGAAGAAAATTAAATGGCTCAGGACTACAGAGCCTATAGCCATCCCCTCCTGCAGGTCACCAGCACATGGGGTACTGCATGGGAGAAACAAAATGTTCAGAGTGAGACATTTTTGATAACGCTTTATTACAGAAACATGAAATCTGGCACATCCTTGTGTTCCTAAGACTCCAGCTCATTTGGTATTTACATAAGCACAGCTAAGGCATGCTACCTTTAAGTTTGGTGCAAATTAAGTTAATATTTTTTATATCTCTCATTAAATCAGTTTTACTTTTCAATTACAGCTGACATACAATATTATATCAGTTTCAAGCATACACTCCAATGATTAGACATTATATAATTTACTAGATGATCATTTCCTAAATTATATTAAACATGTTTTTCCCCTTAGCTTCTCTTCTTTATCACTAAGGTTATTAGTGTTCTGCAGAACTGTTCTCTCATCTCATAGTGTTTTCTAACTTGTAGATGCCAGTTGTGTACCTTAATTAATTTCAGCTTCTTGACAAAAGATTTAAGTTTTACATTTCTTTGGTAAAATATGGCCAGTTCCACCTCTGAAACCCATATCCCTGATTATTCTGATATTAGGAACTAAATTCAAAGCTCAGTAGAACGTAACAGTCATACCTATGAGATGCTCTGTAACAATTTCCTAAAGCCATTAATTCTAAAATGTAATCAAAGGGGGGAGAGGAACATCTGTAATAATGTCAACAATAAAAATAAAGATAAATAAAGGTAATGAAAGGAAAAATAAATAAATAAATAAATAAATAAATAAATAAATAAATAAATTGGCCTATTCTAACTGGAGATGTATCTTTTGGCCCTTGTCCCTCCTTTTCCTGCTGCCTGAAGCAGGGACCTGATGACTGGAGCAGCAGCAACCATATTGAAGTTACAGAGTGAGTCTAATAACAGTAGAGCAGAAACTAAAGGTACCTTGGGCTCCTGATGAAGCTACCATATTAACTCGAAGTGACCTAATTAAGGGTTCATTACATGAGAAAAAAATAAAGTGAAAAATAAACCTTCAATTTATTTCAGAAAAAAAAATAGTTACACTTATCTCTAGAGGGACAGAGTTGAAAGGCCATTAGCCTCAAGATACAGAGTCCTAGAAAACTAACCACAACTCCCCAACTTTTAAATGTTGGGAAGAAAACAGTATTCTAAAGCAAATCACTTGAAAATCATGGCCATCTATCCTTTCACTCACTCAAGAAATGGAATTGAGTGGTTGTGAGTAAAGACCAAGTGAAATAATAGAAGTACAAGCCCTTTGAAAAACTTATAAAGTGCTAAGAAATTTCCATTGAAACTTGAAGGACCATTGAAGATGAAAATCTTTCTTAAAGCTGTACCTGGTTATTTGAACCTGGTATTTCAGAGCCTTAAAATGATGAATGCTAATTCCTTGTAGCCATTAGGTTATTTTAGAAAGAACAAAGCTAAAGAAAAATGGCCCCAGTTAGTAGGCAACTAGCCATAGCACTCTTGATGTGTCTAAAAATGATACAATAATAATGCTAACACTTTCTAAGCTCCTACTACTTGCCAGCTATGGCTATCATATAATACCGATAAAAACCCCTGAAAGTGTAAGTATATTATCTTGGGCTTTTTATAGGTGAGGAATTTCTTTTCATAACTTAAAATCATTGAGAGACTACTATGTGTAAAGACTTGCAGAAGGCTAGAAATGTTGCAGTGAGTTACTTCCTTTTCATGGAGCAGGCATTTTGATGGTGGCAGGCAGACAATATAATTAACCAAATGTGCAGGCCAAGAAGAAATGTAACAAGTAAAAACAAGAAGTGGAGAATTTAGCTAAGCCACTCCATGGCACTGTTGTCTTTTGCCTCCGCATGTGTTTGCGTTGACCTTCAGGGCCCTTAAACCGACACTAACCTCCTCACGTAAGCACAGGCCCTGGCTAACAGCCCAAAGTCACAAGTAAAGCTAAGTTTCTAATATGACTTCCCCAATGACCCATGTGATTAAAAAGTCTCCTTATCTCCAAGGCTTTCTACTTGTGTGCCCTTTTGTTAAGGCCCCTAATAGAGCTTACCAAAACCCTGCTTTTTTGGTTTGAGTTAACCAATCAGGCCTTAGCTCCAGAACCCCAGAACACTCTACCCGAGACCTTCACAAACCCATGTGCCTAGATTCTGCCTCTCTTTGCCAGAACCTTTCCTTGACTTCTGAGCAGCCCTTCGAGGGAGGTCTGCTCTGGTGTACTTGCTTCAGGACCTGTGAGTAATAAACCTCTCTATTTCAATTTGCCCCGTGGTCATTTGTTGAACTGTGGCTCACCCTCTGGCATCCTGGGACTCCACTAGCAAGGCTAATTTAACAAAGTCTTACCACAAGTTCTATACAAAGTATCAAAATATACAATAACCTTAGTGATCAAAGAGAAAGATTTATTTGAGAGAGTAGCTTTTTAACTGAGATGTGAATCACTAGACAAAATAAGACTGGCAGAGATCAAGAGAAAATGATTTTCAGAGGGAAAAAAAAAGAGCAAGTGAAAAAAACACTGTGAGACAGGACTGAACCCAGTGTCTTTGGAAAAGAGAAAAAAGGCCAATGTGACAAAGTGGGGGTGGGGTGGGGTGTAAAAGGAAGAGAAGAATGAAGATCAGACCGAGAAGTGGAGACTAGTCACTTAGAATATTTTAATTCAGGTTAAGGCTTGATTTTTATTCTCATTGTAAAGGTCGAGAGGGATGTTATGGAGCAGATACAGTGTGTGATTTTTAAAAATCACTCTGTATTACAGAGAACAGATTGTATAGTAGCAAGGATGCAAAATAAAAAGCAGTTTAGAGGTCACAGCAATAGACTGAGAGAAATGGGCTAAAATTGTGGATGACAGCAGCAGCAGTGAGGATGACAAGACAGGAGATTGAAGATAAGCTTTGGATTTGAAGTCAGTGGGATCGTGGATCATTGAGGGAGAGATGAGGAAGGGTAATTAAGGATGGTGCTAGAGGTTTTGGTCTGGCACCTGGGTAGATGAGTTGGCCTACTGATTTGTGAAGACTGGAAAGAGGGAGGGCTTGGGTACTAAAAGTAAATTTTACAGCTGGGACTTGAACTCTAATCTTTTTATGCCAGAGTTCACACTACTGATTATTAGAAAAGCCATTTAAAGACCACATTTGCTTTCTACATTTATATAACTTCAGTGAATTTTTAAAAACATAAATATTGTGTATGTCTGTTTTCCTCTTGTCTGCATCAAAGTACATGAAATAATTTATTATTGCAATGCACTGAATGTTTGTGCCCCCACTGCATCCCACCCCCAAATCCGTATGTTGAAACACTCATCCCAAAGTAATGGAATATGCAGGTGAAGACTTTGGGAGAAATCAGGTCATGAAAGTGGAGCTCATATAAATGGGATTAGTGTGCTCTTATAAGAGGCCAAAGAGCTAGTTCTCTTTCTACCCTGTGAGGACACAGCAAGAAGAGAGCCATCTGTAAACCAGGAAGAGGGCACTCACGAAGAACCCAACTGTGCCAGTCCCTTGCTGTTGGACTTCTAGCTTCTGGAAGTACCTGTTGTGTAAGCCACTAATCCATGGTAATTTTTAATAACAGTCAGAGCTAAGACAACTCTAATCTCTTTTACAAGCCTATACAATAATTATAACAACAACAGAAAAAAAACAAGAAACAGCTCTCAATTTGCATGGAATAAGTCAACAAGCATATTTGAAACTTTCTATAGCAGGAAAACTCCATAAAATGCAATATTTTTATAAAAATACAATAAAACTAAAAAGACAGAAGGCTCATGCCCCAGAAACATGCCATGAAACATAGTAGGGATTCAATGACACTTGTAGAGTTTAACTAAACACTACAGTTATTTGTGTTAGGAAGATTTAATAATCAGTGTCACTAAAATGGATATTTATTAAAAATTTTAGATTATTAGTCACTGCTTCTGAAAATGTGTAGCAGAGTCCATTGGTCCTACAGACCTTCTGAGGGGCCTCAGCAGGGAAGTGGGGTGCCCAGTGGGCTGCCCCATGTGTCATGCTGTGCGCCACACACTGATTTTCCACAGAAGTTCAAGTCAACAGAAATTTGTGAGGCCAAAAATTAAGGTTTGAAAGTACTGCTTTCAGTTAACATGATCATTTTATTTTCCTTTAAAGATTTTTCCAAGTTTGCTACCTGATCCTCCTTATGTTGTCATAATTTAAGAAAATTTGCATTGATGCTCATTAATCACTGTAATTATTTATTGGATTCTACATCTTTGAAGATCCCTGAATATTTTATTGGCTTTAACAGTCCATCCTTAAATTTAACCAAATAGGATAAAAGAAAATGCACATGGTATATAATAGGTAGGGGAATTAAATGGATGGACCTGGGGAACATTATGCTAAGTGAAATAAGCCAGTCAGAGAAAGGTAAATAACACATGACCTCACTCATATGTGGAATCTGATGGATAATAAAACCAGAGGCATGGATACATGAAACAGACTGACAGATCTCAGAGGGGAAGGAGGTGAGGAAAACTCAAAGAAATTAGCTGAAGAACATATATGCATACATACACAACCCATGGACACAGGCGACAATGTGGTAAGGAACGGGGCCGGGGTGGGGGCTAGGAGGAAGGGGGCAACGGGTGTAAAAATAGGGAACATCTGTAATAGAGTCAACAATTCATTAAAAAATGGTTCGGGAATGCTTTTTTCTCTTTTAGAGGCACATTTAGGGCCTGCGTAACTTTCCACCGAAGAAAGAGACACCATGGAGCTACAGAGATATAGTCCTTTTGTGGCATTTCTTTACTGAACCAGCCAAGTACTTGTTGTGACTCCACTCCAGCCTATGGCAACATATGAACTCCTTTTGCACTCCTAAGAACAACAAATGCACTCTTCCTTCTGCCCTGGCAACATGCCTTTATATTTAGAAAGAGAACAAACCACATGATTGTACATATGGCGATGTGTCTCCCTACATTCACTGTTTCAGATGCACACAGAAGGGATTTGGGGAAGGAAGTTACGTGAATCTACAAAAGTGACACTGTATACCTGCCCTAATCCTTTAAAAGTGAATTAAATTGTGGGATATCTATTTCCAATTTATTTTCTGATAAAATAGTATAAATTTTATCTTATAATTAGAAAATATTTTGTTATTACCCATGTAACAGCCTCTGTTATCCAACAGTTTCTTAAATAATAAGGTCAGTGATTTCACCTGCCCTATCAAATAGAAAAATTCCCCTTGGTCAAGCAAGATTCCTAGGTAGAAATAGAATGGGGAAACTATTGTACCAGAATCTGTAGTAAAATTTATGATCCAGTTATGTCCAGATACATGGTCTTAATATTATATTATAATCTCTTATTCTGAAATTGCTGATTTGGCTTTGAATGTAAATATTGAATGCTGATTTAGAAATAAGTTTAAGCAATAAAAAAATATCAAACTACAGCATGTATTTCCCAGAAATAATGATATAACTACCTTATTGTTGCATGCTGTAATAATGTATTTATTCCAAAAAATATTTCCACTAACACAAAAATAAATGAGAATTATTGTATATTACTACTGTGACACCACTGTACATTTTCACAGTTCTAAGATTTTCAGAAAGTATTCTTAATTATCACATTCCTACTGTCTACACAGAAGTCCATGTGGCCCAATTAAATTTATTGAGTATTTACTATGTGTTGAGAAGAACAATTGGATAAATAAGAAAATAAACCTACCTAACTGAAGAGCTCATACTGTTTTCCTATACTGTAACCTATACTGTTTTCCTAATGTTAAACCTTTGATCCAGAATTTATTAGCAAGCTTTGTTGAAAATGCTTGGTGTTAGACGATGCTCAGTTGCATGGGTTCGCAGAGAGGCCATCTCTAATAAAGAGGACTTCAGAATTCCAATTTGGGAATTCTTAGTGAAAACACTTATTCTCTGTGGAAAGCACAAAAGTCTGACAATCCTAAATGAAACTCTTATTCAACTTGGAAGTTTTATAAAGACATACAAGCACATTTTTATATTTGCTAAATGAAAAACTTGAAAACCATGCTAGGTAATATGAGCAGAAAACTCAGGGGAACATGACATCTCTTCCTAGAGAATTCATAACCTAAATTTACCTTCTTGAAATGGTAACTTTATCAGTGGGGTGTAATGGAGCCTACTTCCTACCAATAGAGACCAGTGACAGTCTGAGAGAGGACAGTGGAGCATAAAAGCTGGTTATCAATAAAAATTATGCAGCTTCTATTATTAATACTATATGAAATAGTAACATTTAGAAATATATATTGACTTTAATATATTTGTTTTATGGTTTAAATAACCCATATTTTAAAGTATCGATATTTACTTCATTTCTGTTTCTTTCATCTATAACAACTATACAAAAAGCATTCAACTTGGAATGGATGATAACAATTATATTTACATTTGTAAAATAACAGCATCTAACAATGAAAAGTCAAGATATTGAGATTGAAAACAAGAACACTGAATTTTTCAAAGTGGAAAAAAATTAACTTTACATATTAATTAAGGTAACACTGTTTATTATCTGTCTGCCTCAAAAATTATGAATAAAATTTATGTACAAATAAATTACATCAAAGATCAGCCACTCTCTTGATATTTCCATTTCAAATTATTTGTTTTGTATAAGCAGGGGCTATTACCTTTGTTGGGTTACACTGGCAAGTATAATTAAAATAATTCGTGACCCTTAAGGTAGTATTTTTGTATTTCATTTTTCAGGAATATTTCACAACATTATCCTCTCTCAATCCAGTTTTAAAGAATGACGACACCAGCTTTTTGATTACTGACAAACTTCAGCATCGTCTTTTATTACTTCTCCCTTGACACCTCTGTTCTTGTCTGCCTCGGAGGCCTCGCACCCCATTCTGCTGCCACACTCTCTGCTCCTTTCAAGTTCCCTTCACAGATTTCTCCTCCTTCATCACTACCCTGAAGTGCCCTGGGAATCAGGGCTTTGCTGTCTTCTTTGTCTGTACATACTCCCTAAGCAATCTCATCTAGTTCTTCGGTCTTAAATATGGCTATATTTGATGATCACAAATTTCCCTCTCTAGTTCTCCCCGCTCCCATGATCACCAATTCCATACATCCATCAGCCCATTTAATATCTCCACTCACATGACCAATTGAAATCTCAAGCCTAACGTGTTGCAGATGACAGTTTCTCTCACATTTTCCTCTCCCACCTTAAATGCTCATGTCTTCCTCACTGCAGTAAATGACAATGTGCCAGTCTTTCTGAACAAGAAATTTTGAGTCATTTTCCCTTCTCTCACATTAACATTTTATTTAATAGCAAAACATAGTATAAAAATATAACCAGAAACCACTCATTTCCCCCTACTTCCATGAAACCACCCCAATCCAAGATACCATTAACTTTAGTATAGACTATTTTAAAAGCCTGGTAACGATATCCCTATTTCCACTCTTGTCCTTCTACAGCCTGCTCTCTACAAAAAAAAATCGGAGCAATTCTTTACATGACATATAGCATCATTCTTCTCCAGACCTGCCAGTGGCTCCCCACCTAACCTGGAGTAAATTCAGGTCCTCACAATGGTTTACAAGGCTTTCCAGGATCTAGTTCCCTGCTAGTGTTCCTATCTCATCTCCTTCCAGACACCCCCCATTACCCTGCTCTAGCCACACTGGCCTCCCTTCTGTCCTTCAGTTTCACTGTGCAAACCTCTGCCTCCAAGTCTTCGCATGTGTTCTCATTACCTCAAGTGTGCTCTCTGCGACTGCTACATGGATCATCAGTCCTTCACTTCTTTCAGGTTCCTCCTAAAATGTCACATGATCAGAGAGGTTCTCCCTGACCATACTATGTAACATGCAACTCTGCTTTATTTTTCTTCATAGCATTTATCATTTCCTAACATATATTCACTGATTACTCCCCTACTGTTTCCCCTCCTCCACTACTAAGGAAGTCTTGTGAGAGCTTGGGCCTTGTTATTTCTAGTTTGTTACTATACTGTATACTGCCTGCAATGTAGTAGGTACTCTATAAATATTTGTTGGATGAATGAAAATCCAATATTAAATATAGAGGCAATCCCTTAATTTCATATGTTATAAATTCTTGGGACAAATAAGGAATTAGAATGATACACACACACACACACACACACACACACACACACACATATGGGTAGGTAGGTAGGTAGTTTGGTTGGTAGATTCCAATCCAAAAGAGAAAAAATGTTTTTAAAAATTTCTAATCATA
>PVIA01009926.1:0-56307 GCA_004024845.1 Tonatia bakeri | reverse complement strand
GCTGTAACTCAGGGGACCTGCTCCTAGTCACGTCTCAGGGAGGTGTCCCTTTCCATCCCCCTAGCCCAGAGCATAGCCATAGCTATTTAGCATATTCAAGCAACCGGCCCAAGGCTATAGGTATGTTAAATGACCATGCCATGGATTAGCTGCAAAGCTGCCCTGCATGTTTTTGCTCTGTGTGCCCCTTCCCCCAACTCACACCTGTGGTGGGGAGGAAGAGGTAAAAAAAAACATCTTAGAGTTTCTGGACACCTTGAGTTCTGGGCCCCATTTCAAATGTCCATTTGGGGTCCCCCCCGCTTGGCTGCACCCTGTAACACCTCCATAACAAGACCGCCAATTACGGAGACGGCTTCACCTTCCACTGCGCTTCCGTTTACAAATTCTGTATCTTCGATGGTAACCTACTCAGTCTTCCAACCCAACTCTTTCACCCCTCCTTTCCCAAACCACTGCAACCCACTAAAATGTTGGCCTTTTAAATTCAGTACTTAGCAACTCACTAGCAAGTAATCCATAATGCTGTATGGTAAATAAAGCATTGATTTCAGAGACACTTGAATGAAATGGGCATACTCCTCTAACTTCCCTGTCTCCAGCACGCAAACAGAAGAAAGGTCAACATAATTTTTCCATTCACTTATAAAAGACAACACATACATAACAAAACACTAAGCTTGCTTTCCACCATCCTCACCATTTTTCTCTGGCCCAGCCTTCCTTCCTGTACCCTTCCTGGTTCGAAGCGCATGAGAGCTGGGAGGAAAGGGTTAGCCAGGACAGGGCATCTCTCCCTGAAGTTATGTTGCTTCTTTTCATCAAGACACTAACTTGAAAAAGTTTTAGACAGCCAGAATTCCAGAAAGAAATAGAAATTCTGGTCAGATTATGAGGGTGGCCTAAGACCTTTGCTGGTGGCCTTTTGGACCCACCACATCAGCCATTCACGGGAGAGCCGCCAGCCTGGGTGTCCTCCACAGACCAGTGGTTTCTGCGTCTGGAACAGGAGGTGCTGTCGGGAAGACAGTTGGCATTGATTCATGTCAACGGGGGAGGGGGGAGGCCAGGCTCCATCACCTGCACACGCCCTGAAGACAACTTTTGCTCCTAAAGCGGTGAAGAGCCATCCACGCGAAACCTTCCAAAAACACTCTAGTTCCCTCCGAGTTCTTGGGTCTAACATTCCAGCCTAATGAAAGGAAAATGAGTTAGGCGGGCAAAGGTGGCAGCAGACGAAAGGAATACATGTGAATATTCAAAGGTCTCAAAGTCACTTGTAAAAATAATGAAGACATTCCCACTAAGAGACTTTTCTATTCAGGTAATCAACCAAACGACAAAGTTTCAGGTCAGTTCTTGTAACAGAGAATGGAATTAAAGCAGCCGACATCTACTCAACTTTGTATTTATTATGTCTAGCCTGCACAACTCTGTCCCATTGATAGGGGACTCAAGACTTGGAAAATTTTAGCTTAAGGTAAAAAGTTATAAGTCTAGCAAATAATGTGTATGTTAAGCTTTTGTTTCAGAAACCACAGATAAGGCCCATCCTGGCTCCTGGGAAAAACAGCCGACCTCCTGGGGCACTGATAGAAGATTACCGCCTGGGGACATCTGAACCTTTGTTCCAGGGAGAGGAGACGACCACCCCTCCCCCTTGGGAACAGCTAACTGCCCAGGACAGGAATGTTGCAGCTTCTGAATCTCAAAGCCCTCACTGCACCTTGTTTGTCCTCCTGTAACAGGGTACAGCCAAGAGGAGGGCCCCAAATAGGGATTTGGAATGGGGTCCAGAACTCAAGGTGTCCAGGAAATATTAGGATGTCCTCACTCCCCCCTCCACAGGTGTGGGTTGGGGGAAGGGACACATGGAGCAGGGCCATTGAGAGCTGTTTTGCATAGCAACAGCTGTGCAGCTAACCTCTCTTATGGTCACTTAACATATCTATAACCTTTAACTGGTTACATAGATATGTTAAATAGCTGTGGCCACACTCTGAGCCACAGGAATGGAAGTAACTTCCCCACCAAGATGTAACTGGGGGGCAGGTCCCCTGAGTTACAGTGCCTACAGTGGAAGGATATGAGAGTGCTGGCAAGTATAGCCAATTGTGGGAGGAGTCAGAAATGGGGCTGCAGAGGAAGATTGGTGCGGGGATTTAAACCCAGACATGGCAGCCATTGGGGAGAGAACCATGCAGCTGTGGCAGAGCAGAAAGAGAACCTCTCGGCTGTGTCAGTGAGGGAGAGCCACATGGCTTTGCCAGAGTGGGGACCCCTGCAACTTTAGAAGGGGGAATCACCACCCAGCTTTAGCAGAGATCCCAGTGACACAGCTGATGGTGCCAGGAACCGAGGGAGGCCTACCAGCTGAGGTGGATTACTGGGAAGAACCGGGGGCTGCCTGAGCCACGGGCTTCTATTTCTTTTCCTGATACGGTAACTTAGACTGGGCAAAGGGGGAAGGAAGGACTGTATGTGTTTGTGGGTGTTTTAAGGGACTTTGGGATTTTGATGAATACATTAGGTCACTACTTTAAGTTTGTATAGAATTAAACATTTCCTTTCCTTTTCACGAATCTCTGGCATTGAGAGATGTCTTTCCTATAAGACAGCGGACAAAACAAACCTGGGGGGTTCCTTTCGGTAACAATATATTGCCCTTGGCTCCCCTTTTTGTTCTGTAACACTCCCCCCACCCATAAAAGACCTGGCCAGGAAAGAGAAGGGAAAGAGAAGGGTTTGTTAGGGTATGAACCCGCCATCTTCTCGGATTGCTGGCCATCTGAATAAAACGCCCAGAAAAGATTCAATAGCTGTCATTGCTTACTGGATTTGGTAGTGACAGGCAGGCCGAATGCTGGTGTTTTTTACAGTTACACTGTGACCTCACTGGTCTCATAAGGGGACCCCCCAGTGTTACCGTCTTTAGCTTTTCTCCTGTTGGCCCCACGGACATTTTCCAGAGAAGGTGCTGCGCCTCTCCTCCCCAGAGTCTTGCCCTGTGTCCTAAAAGCAGTTTGGGCCACCACAAATAGGAAGGGTAACCTGCAGATCAGATTCCATGCAGGCAAAAGAAAGACTAAGAAAGAAACAGAAAAGATGAGCTGATTTTTGCATCCATGAAACAAGAACAAAACGATACTTTAAATGTCAAGATAACAAAAATAAAAATTAAATGAAATACAGAAATTTAAATTGGGAAGGAAATAGACTTTGGAGCACAGTCTAGGAAGGCCGATATCTGAATTAACGGTGGTCCTAGACATGGAGAAAGAAGAAAACAAATGCAAGCAAATGACACAGAAATAACTCTGAAGTTTCCTCAGAACTGAAGGACAGAGCTCCAGAGAGGAGAGGCTCAGAGAGTCCAGCCCAGACAATGCCCCCAAGACAGGTCTGTGAAATTCCACAACGTGTCTGTGGAATATCCACCAGGGGGAAAGTGTAGATTCTAAAAGCTTTAGAAAAGAGCAACAACATGAGGAAAGTGGGTCAGGAAAATCAGGATAGCACTGGAGTTCTCCACAGCAACCACGGATGTCAATGACAGTGAGAAGAGACAGGTCAAGGATGCTGGCAAAGGGAGGTCCCAAGGAAAGGGCCATGCAGCACCTCGGTGCACACCAGTGCACCACTGGAAGAGGCCGGAGATGCCAAGGGAAGGTTTCTCAAGACGATGGAACACTAGAATACCTTATGTTTGAAGGTACTAGGAAGAGAGTGGGGCTGCTGGGGACCAATTCAGGGACAAACAAGCAGTTGATACATAGAAAACTAGGCAAACAAAGGCTGCTCTTATCCGAAAAGTGTACAGAAAAGGAAAACTAATCATAGTATATTAACAGCTCAGCTTTCAGTAGTTTATTTCATTATTTTTATAGTCAAAATAATGCGATTCTGAATAATGATTTAATGAACAGTGTGACCAGCTGAGAGGGTGAGAACCACAGGAAGTGTGAGTGTGTGCTAGTACAGGGGTGACTCTCTCTTCCACGGCAGGAAGTCAGAAGATAGTAGCCAAATACGAGTAATATTTAGAGATGCACAGACTCTTACTAAAATAATCAGTTAACCAGTATAGAAAATAACAGGGAGAGCCATGTATTTCTGACTTAAATATACATTTAAATAAAAATAATTCCACTTATGTACATTTTTAAGCTCCCAAACAACTTTGATGCATACACACAAATATAATCATCGTGATGAATGCAGTGGAAATGAGTAAGATTTATCGGACACTTACTCTGTGTCTGGTCCTGTTCTAAGGGCTTCACAGGGGTCAACTCAAATACAGTAACCCCTGGGGGTTTGGAGCTATCACGACCCCCAATTCACAGGCACACAGACGTGCAGAGCAAGGAACTAGCCTGCTGCATGTCATGCAGCCACGAAGGCGCATAATTAGCATTCCAAGTCAGTCTGGCTTCAGCACCCACACTATTACTCTCTCAAGTAATGAATTCAAAACACAGACAGGAAAGATGCTACAGCCGTCAGACTGGGGGCCTCTGGGGAGGAGAGAGAAGCAATGGGGAAGAGAGAAAGGGAACTTCAACTCACCTAGAATTTTTTTTTAAGGAAAAAACTGAAATACAGAAAACTGTTCTGGATGGTGGAAATACGTACATTGAATCATTCTGTGTAGTGTTCTGTCGTTTTAAAAAATGGTTATTAACAGGAGAGAAAAACCCGAATAAGGGCTAATGAATTTATCAGTCACCTTAATCATAGATGAGTTAAAAATCCAAGCTTCCAAATCACAGAGAATTCCCACCTAGCTCACTAGGGGTATAACCTTGGGCAAGTTGCTTTACCAATGCTGCCTTTCAGTTCCCCCTTCTGGGAAGTCAGGTTAACAGTGGTACTTACCTCAAAGGATGCTGAGATCCTTAAATGGTTAATTCTTTCAACATTACCCAGCACTCAGATTGGAGAACAGCCTGTCCTGTAGATGGTACGTCCTGTTCTGAGAGAACCAGGGCCTTGCTGTTGGGTCCTCAGCTCCAGCCCTATGCCAAGGACTGTGCGTGGCAAGTGGCAGTTGCTCAGAGAAATGTGTTAAGTGTTAACTTGCGGTAACAGGGAACATGCTATCTCACTTCCTTGCTCGTGATCCTGCTGTTCCTGCTGCCCAGAAGCCTTTTCCAACTTGATGCTTCAGCTCAGCCATCAGGTTTCCCAGGAAGGCTTCCCTGAGGCCTGGCTACATGCTTCTCCCCCACACACCTACAGTGCCTTATGCAGAACTCAGTTGCAAACCTGCCCTGTTACACTGATGTCTGTGTGGCTCCCCCGCTAGAAGCCGTCGAGTGACTGAGAGCATCAGCTCTGGGGCCAGACAGCCTGCACTTGAATCCTGGCTGTGTGACCTGGGGCAAATTACTTTAGTCTTAGTTTCTTGGTCTGGAAAATGGAGATAATAAAACCTATTTCATAAGGTTTTCATGGGCTTAAAAGAGCTTACGTTGGTCTCTGTGAAGCAATCAGAATGGTCGCCAGAACGTAGCAAACTCGATCTCATTGCAGACAGTGTCTTGCCCGAGTCCGCACTCCCCACAATGGATGACTGGTACACCGGCCCAAACGAAAGGATTACTGCCCGATCTAAGTCAGCAGCAAAGCAGATGGAGAAGGGGTGATGGGTGTGAGATGTGTGTAGAGGGGAAAAAATCAACAGAACGTGCTGTATGATTAGAATAAGATGTACCGTATAAAAAGATAAAATTTAGATGACACCTAAGTTTGAGGATTTGGATACTTGAGGGATTTGGTTCTAGTCGCTAAAATAGGAAATACAGGAGAGCAAAGAAGAAAAAGGAGAGTTCCTGGCATATTTTTAACAACAAAATGCATCACTGAATGCCCAGAGAGAACACTTTAAAAAGATGATTTGAACCCTGATCAACCATGACAGAAACCCAGCACAGGACCCCTAAAGTGTGTAAGCTCACGAAGACAGGGAATTTTCTGTTGTGTTTGCTTTTTTGTTTCCAGGACCTGCAACAGTACTTACTACGTGCCTGACACATGGCATAGTAAGTACTCGCTATCTGTTGAATGAATTAAAGGACAATTTAGGTAAATTTCAGCTTCCAAATCAATTAAAACAAAAAGGAATTAAATAAGCATCTATGTGTCCAGCGTCGTTTTAAATTCCTTTAGGGAATACAGAAAAATCGACTTCCTTTGTATCCCCTTTTGGCAAGATTCCTAGGTTTTGCATAACATTAGTAACTTGCTATTATGAAGTACAAAATGCAGACAAGTTCTGAGGAAGGATCAGCACAGGCTGTAACAGTAAGATTTACTGGTGTTGAATCTAAGCCCAGTTGTGAAATGAGCAAGATTTGAACAAGATATTCCAGAATGACTGGTATGAATAAAGTGATTATGATGCAAAAGAAAGGGTCCCAAGAAACCAGTAAGAAGTTTTGGTGAAGTGGGGCTAGACTCTAGAAAAGCCAGGAAGAGGAAAGGCAAATACAATGTCAACTCTCTCTGAAACCTGATCTCATCTTCCCCATTCCTAAACACATGCATCAGCTCAGAACTGCAAACAACACTGTGTTCCTTCTGGGACAGCCTTTATCGCACTGAATCATTATGACTGTAGTGCACCGACCTCCCCTGGTGGACCATGTATAAGCTGGTTGAAGACAGAGAGTATGTCGTCTGAGTATCACATACGCCTAGCAAAGTACCTGGGACATAAAAGACTTTTGACTGTGTGGGTAACAGAGGGAATTTATATATATTTTAAAAGCCAATAGATAACTTTGCAGGTGTTAGGGCAGAAGGGTAACATGAAGTAGATATTTAAAGATTAGCCTCTCACTTCACTACAATTTTGAGTTCAATGGAAAACTAGAGCTGGCAGAATAAACCCAACTTAATCTCCAGAGCCCTAAAAACTTGATTGAAATTCAAATGCAATTATAAACACCTTATCTAAACATTCAAATAAAATTTTTTCAGGATATGTTTCCCAGGTTTATCATTACCTCTGTTTTGATATAGAGGCACACCTCATTCCATTGTGCTTACTTTATTGTACTTGACAGATACTACATTTTCTACAGATCAAATGCAAGACCCTCCACCAGCAAAAAGAATACATTTCACTGAAGGCTCCGGTGATAGCATTTTTTAGCAATAAAGTTTTTTTTCACATTTTTATTTATTGATTTTAGAGAATAAGGAAGGAGGGAGGGAGAGAAAGAGAGGGAGGGAGAGAAAGAGAGGGAGGGAGAAAAGCATCGATTTGCTGTGCTACTTATTTATGCATTCATTGGTTGATTCACTGGTTGATTCATTGGTTGTATGTGCCCTGACTGGGGATCAAACACGCAACCTTGGTGAATCAGTATGAGGCTCTAACCAACTGAGCCACCCAGTCAGGGCAGCAATAAAGTATTTTTCTTTCTTAAAGACCTTATTTATTTACTTGTAGAGAGAGGGGAAGGGAGGGAGAAAGAGAGGGAAATAAATGTCCATGTGTGAGAGATACATTAATCAGTTGTCTCTTGCACACCTCTGACTAGAGACCTGGCCTGCAACCCAGCATGTGTCCTGACTGGGAACTGAACCAACGACCTTTTGATTTACAGGCTGATGTTCAATCTACTGAGCCACACCAGCCAGGTCAAAGTATTTTTCAATTAAGGTATATGCATTGTTTTTTTTTTTTTTACTCATTAAATGTACTATAATAGACTACAGTATATATAGTGTGTGTGTGTGTGTGTGTATATATATATATATATATATATACTTAATGTACTTAATAGACTACAGTATATATAGTATAAACATAACTGTATATGCATTGGAAACCAAAAAACTCGTGTGACTCATTTTCCTGCAATATTGGCTTTATTGCAGTAGTCTGCAACAGAACTGCAATATTTCTGAGGTATTCCTGTATACACATAGTCAAAAGTAAAAATTATACAATCTGTAAAACAAAACAAAATAAAAAACAAAGTGTAATTCAAACTCAATCAGCTCCTTTTGTACTGAGATTGAAAGTAAAATTTTTTTAAAGATTTTATTTATTTATTTTTAGAGAGGGAAGGGAGAGAGAGAGAGAAACATCAATGTGCGGTTGCTGGGGGACATGGCCTGCAACCCAGGCATGTTCCCTGACTGGGAATCGAACATGCGATGCCTGGTTCGCAGCCCATGCTCAATCCACTGAGCTACACCCGCCAGGGCTAAAAGTACAATTTTATACTGAGGAAGGTTAGTGTACTAATCTTGGAATGTACGAAGGTGTTTCACGGTAGACAGCAGAACTATGAGCAGCCTGAGTACAGGAACATTCCATTCACTTGAAGCAATAAGCCATTCAAATTCTGGTATAAAATCTCTCTCCATATTTAAATTCCATGCACCACTCAAAGTATACTGATAACTACATGATGATCAAAGAATAAACATTATAAAATGAGTAAACCACACTACCCAATCATCTTTTGTAGCATAGTCTTTCAATTGGAAAAACAGACTTTAGAAGTAATCTATTTGCTTGTATACAACAAAGTTTAGACAATCCTCAACTTAAACTAAAGCCATACTTTTTCAGTACAAAATCTTTTAGCTAAAAGATACTGAAGGCTACTAAAAGCTGAAAGAAAGATAACAAAAATGTTTGGATGCTTAATAAACATCAAATATACCCTAGCTGCAAAATACATGAGTTCAGCTAGAAAAGTAGAATTGCATTTGCAGCCAACAGTAATCATAATTAAGTTACAGGAAGACATCATTTTTCTTGTCATCTTTATTCAAGTATTTCACAGCAGTTATATTACAAATTACAGTAAATGTTCAAAATTCCAGAATTCAAAAATTAAATAATTTACTTCAAACTAATGTCAAATGAAGTCAAATGCAAAACATCAACTTAAGACAATTCTAAATTAAACTACAAACCCAAAACAGACCATAGTAATGAAGGCTACTTAAACCTACAAAGTAGACATACACGACTGAAACCAAGGAGGACTCCCAAAGTCTAAGTAACTGAATGTACAAAATACGAAAGATGCAGGTACAAGCCCAAATTCAAGCTTACAATGTGATTACAAATAATAATTATAGCAACAATGGCATTCAGCTACGGGACCTGACACGGACGATAGCCACCGAATAGCACCATAGCTGAACCAACTTAATCAAAAAGTGGGAATATATTACCACCCCACTCCCTAAAAATAAACTCCAGTAAACCTACAAATACATTGGCATATGAGAAAAATCAAGTCATGAAAGGATGTAAAACAAAACAAAAAAAAAATCACAGGTGAAATTCAAGCTCAAAAACACAATTCCACAGCCATCAGTTTCGATCCGAGTGCGGTTCCATCATCTTCAAACAGCTCCCGCGGCCCCCACAGCTGAGCACCAGCTACTGTTGGGTTGCGCCGCCACACGGCACGTGTCTCACTGATCTGAGAGCGGGCTTTGTAGGGAGCTCATCGTTTATAATGCTCACAATAGGAAATAAGAACAGAGGTCAATTTGTACATAGTTTTGCCAATGCTATACAGCAAAAATTAAGAACTTACAGAAAGGTAAACAAAATCGAGTCTACTTGGATCATTTCACAAGCTGCTTTAAACTATAGAACCACCAGATATCTGTAAAATAAGCGAACTGGTATAGTGTGCATCTTTGGGGGTGGGGGGAACGACAATGGAGGAGTTGGTACAATTTCAGCTCATTTTTCTCCCCTTGGCATTTGATTGGCTTTCTGTTTAAGACCTAAACTGTTCAAAGTGGCAGTTCCTATCATACTGAGGTTGCCTCCTCTTTCTCCATCTATATCAAGGTTAAAATTTTTAAAAACTTGATCTTTTGGAAGCATTTTAATGCTGAATGTAAATAAATTCCCCTTGTCAAACTCACTGATGGCTAAAATCTTAATAAACTCGTACGAATTTTGTAACCTACTAATAACATGTGCGCTTTTATTTTCCTTTCACAAGTGCTGCTGTTACTTGAACAGAATGTTTCTGAATTAGAGTAACTGGAATAAATATTTAAAAAAAAATAGTGCAGCAAGAACCTGAGACTTGCAAAAAACCCTTTTACCAGAAACTTGCTACAAAAAATCTGCTACATCTTATTTCTTCATCAAATCTTTAAATTCTGTAACAATTTCCCTCAAAATACAAAATGCTAATGTATTAGACAGTAAAATAGTCTAAACTGGTATGATGGTAATAAATACTAAAGAAAGCATGACAATCCTCCCAATAATCAAATTAGAGGTTTCAAATAACCTCCCTTTAAAATGGTTCATCGTTAATCGCACTTGCCCACCTTAAAAATACAGTGTGTCTACATGGGTAGCATCTTGAATTCTATGACTGAGTATTATGAAAAGTTTAGACTATGCATAAAGGAAACAAGTGGCATTTTTCAAAACTGAAGCGAGAGTCAGAAGGCGTGAAAGGTCAATGTGGATGCAGAAAAGCACTCAGGATTACTGCAGCAGCCTGTGGCCTCCGTGCGCCTGCCACGGCACCTCGCGCACTGCGAGCAGCCAGAGACAGGAGACAAGTACCTTAGCTTCAGCGTGTAAACGGTGGCAGAGTGATTACAGGGCTCTGTAAACACTGTTGGTAACTAAAATACAAAAAGCCGAGGTAGCTCAGTGTGTCTGCAGTAGTCCAAGACCATTTGCTCCAATTAAAACCCAAACTCCATGTGTTGCATATACTGGAAAGACACCTGCAGCTAACAGCTATAATGAATGAAGCTATCAAGCCAACTTGTCAAAATTTTCTACTTTTCTGTTTAAAAATCATCTGATAAAAAAATGTCACTGCACTCCCTTTGCCTCTTTGTAACTGCCTAGATTGTGTCTCCAAATTTGTAGAAGATTTTGTAAAACTAGTAACCCATAATTCATTTTAGATAACTACAACTCACAGAAATCACTCAACAAGATCCAAAATGGATTCCAATCAAAATGAATATTTGTGAAAAGGTCAAACTTATGGTAAGGGATTTAAATGTTTAATACTGTTATTCAAAGGACCATACCAGAGCTCACTTGAAACTGTGCATATAGAAAATTAATTTTGTGGAGCTTCTGACAAATTCCTCTCTGTCCATTTGGCAAGCCCTGGCTTTCAAACAAAACAGTAGTAATTTACTGTACATGATAATCATTCTTCTCTAGGAACTCAGACACGAATAACTAGTCAATTGCCACCGACAGAGGAAAGAATATCTACTATCTATTTATTTTCTGGTCATTGCTGCCAGTGGCGCCAAAAAGCGTGTGGGGTTTTTGGTGGACTGCGGATTATTTTTGTTGTTGTTTTATTATGTGTTTTAAAAACAGAAACAGACCATTAAGGAAAACTTACCCTTTTAATATATTATGTGGCTTACCGAGTATTTTGATTGAGTTTTAAAAACAAGCTAGGCATTTTATACCCAAACACTGGTTGCCTCTTAATGACACAGAGTATCAAAACTTATTTTTAAGGTTCTGACCAAAGAAACCATTTTAATTCATTTGCTACAAACAAGCCCATCTTTTTGTTTAGCCTTATCTTTCTCAAATGAATAAAAAGGCACATTAAAGGCAGTTCTAAAGAGCCTAATCTAATTTCATCCAGTTTCTTCAGTTCCCCATCAGAATATACCATAGCCAACTCATAAACAGGTTTCAGTTCATTACCCAGAGGAAAAAATAGAAACAAATATGATAAAAGGGATAGAAAAGAGAAAAATATAACAGTTTGCCCACTGTTTAAACAATTCAACACAGTTAGAACTGCCCGCCGTTTCCTCGCGTTTGCTGGTCCGCTCCCCGAGAGAGGAGTCTCCGAAGGAGAGTGCACGGAAAGAGGAGCAGTGAGAGCAGTTTCTGTAGCACCAAAATCTCCAATCTGTGGGGTTGTATTTTTTATTTGTGGAAAATACAACATGTTTTTGAAGTTCTGTTTGGTTCTTGTAGGCTGGTTGGTTTCAGGTACCTGAGACAATAGCACCAAATTCAACAGAGAGAAAGAATGAGTGAGCGAGCACTTTACACCAAGGCTCTGCACGTAATTGGTGCAATTTGAAATTGAATGGCTCAGAAGACTGCTCTGTCAGGAGCAGATTGGAGAGGATAAACCACTCATCTTGAAAAGTTCATAGGAATGTCTCAAACATATGAACTGTTCTTTCCATCTCCTACAAAAAGAAGAAAAGTACATGTCATCTATTAAAGGAAAGACCAGTTATTATGGGAAAATTTGCTTTAACTTTTTAAAGGAAGGATTTGGACACAAGTTAAGTATTTTCCTTACAACACCATAGCCACTCTGTAAGACTACCTGCCCTAGGCACTTCCAAATGCCTCCTATTTTACATTTAGGCTTATAAGGGTGATGCTAGAACACTCCACAAGTCCTTATTATGCCCGATATTGTACTACGAAATTCATGCATACAAATAATTTGTCAACTAACAAACAGCAGAGTTGGGATGTGAATGCAGGTGGTCTCACTCCAGAGCCGGAGCCCTTTCTTATTCATCATGTTCAACCAACTCCCGCACAAAACGACACATCAGGTGCGGTGACACTTGTACCAGAAGTAGAACATACCCGATGTCACTGCTCTAGACTCCAACCACAGCTGGAAAAATAAACAAACAAACAAAAAAAAAAAACAAAAACAAAAAAAAGGAGTCGCTGTTATCACCACCCCCAGGAATGCCACTGGCTGGAGATCCTGCTGTAGACCACACCCCTCTCTCAAGAAGGCCCTGGACAACCAGGCTCCAGGTGCCACACTGAAATGGGTTTCACTGCTGAAGAGTATTTAATCCATTCAAGCCAATCAAATGTCAGCAATGTGAATAAGGAAGTTGTAGAATAAGGGGGAAAAAGTAAAGAGCTCTACCCCACACATATCATTCAGATGGACAAATATCAAATATATCTAAGACATTTGGTTTTCCACCTCCAAAGATATTATAATCTACATTCTGTAGAACTAATAGGCTATACTAACAGACTGTCAATGAGTAAAAAATTCTTCTATATGAACAATCAAAATCACTACTGCTAAATGTTTCATTACATATTGCTGGGCAGGAAAAAAGCCAGGTTATAAGACAAAATATACAATACGATCCCAATTTAAAAATACATATTCACATACTTACACATGTTATATACATCTAGACATTTTTAAAGGATAAGATTATTCCCAAAGATAAACACTAAGTAGTTTCCTCTAGATGGGAGAATAGGGATGCTGTCTTTATTTTTCCATTTGTGGTTTCCTATTATTTCTGTATGTTTTATAATGACAGTATAGCTTTGTAAAACTATGACTCATAAAAATGTGATTATAATTTTTAAATACTCTCTTAATTTGATTCAAATCCAATATTCTTATTACACATGGAAAATAATCCCATCCTTTACATACACATCGTTAATGTACTAGAAATGCTCCTTGAGAGCAAGGGCTTTTCCTGAGTTACTTTTGCAGCCCAGGCACACCAAGCACAGTGTCTGGTACTGTAGGTCCTCAGTAATTATTCAATAACTAGACCACAAGATAAACTAACAGGCACATGAACAGAGACAGTCTAATCAAGTCACTTAGCCATACAGCAAGTAGGTGAGGGATTACATTTGCTCAAATGACCTCAAAAAAGCAGAAGTCCACACTTCATGATGTAAATTATATGAACAGAGATATAAGCTCATATTTGTAAGGAAGCACTGTTCTTGTAAGGAAGAACTGGACATAAGACAGTTCTTATGTCCCAGAGTTGCTTAAAAACAGACCAGTTTGCCTCTGAAGTATCTAAACAAAAGGACGACTACTCTTTCACACGACAGAACTCAATCTGGTTACATGAGATAACCTTTAAGTTTTCTTCCAACCATTAGCTGGGGGCCAACAGGCCTCACTGCCCACACTCGGCAGCAGCTGCCTAGGGAGCAGCGGGGAACACTGAGGGGCCCTGTCCACATTCAGAGGGACTCAGGGACACACTACTCAGTGATGTCAGCAATGAGGAAGGAAGGGGAGAATTGCCAAATGCTATTTTGTGTACTTGGCACCCAGAACCATGATTTTCTGTGTTTTGATAAATAAAAAAATCCCAGATACTTCTCTCCTAAGACAAAATGGTATGACTTTATTCATCAAATTAGAAAATGATCAACCTAATCTTACATCTCCAAAACACTCTTCAGTTACTTGGTAACTATAGACTAAAACAACTGTTCTTTGGGAAAAGCAAAAGCATGTACTTGTTTGTCCTACAGAGGAACCAAGCACTTACCTCCATAAGTTGCGATTTGTCATAATCTTTACGGTGACGATAGATGCACTGACTAAGAAGAGAATACAATCTCTCAAGTTGATCAACTGCCAGATTGCTGCTTTTATCTACCAACAAATCAAGCAAGTTCTAAGAAAAATTAGAAAGAAAATAAAATGAAGTTTGATGTCACTATTCAAACTGAAACTGTTATATTCTGTGGCGAGGCAACAGACACTACAGGTGATGAAATAACAGTGACACTGAGTTTATGAGTTTAGAGGATTCTAGGGCTTAGTTTATTACCAAGACAATTCTCATATTTCTAAACCCCCAGAAGCACACATGACTTTTTCTACTGAAAGCCTAAAGCACTAATGTCCTAGTTAAAGCAAAAGATGATCAGAACCAGGCTCACTCGGTTGCCCACTGCACATATGCAAACCTCTCCCCACTCATCTGCGGCGGACTGGGAGGGGTGAGCTCACCTTCAATCTCTCGTGATCAACCACTAGAGGCGGCACCGGCTCAGATGGCTCTTCTGGGACCAGTTCCAGGGTGGTTGTTTTTGCCTGCTCTAAAATTAACTTGCGATATTTCTTTACTTTAGAAGCACCTACAATTGAGAAAAAAAGAATGCACTGCAGCAAGTAAAAGTTAAGAAAAATCAGGCTTAACCAACTATAAATTTGGTTACCCACCACAAATCCTTTTTGGAATAAGAGTGTATTCTTTAAATGATAATGGATTTTTTTCTGTAAGAATAAGAAACCCAGATGAGAGAGAACTAAACCTCAACTATGAAAGCCAAGTCATACTAGAATATCTAATAAATACATTCACCAGATGGAAGATAAAAGTAATCTTTATCTCTAAGCACTAATAAAAACAGCCATCACTCTCTTTATGATGGTAATCATTTTAAAATTTGGAGCTTTCAGAATCAGAGAAAGGGACGCAACCTACAAAAGCAGATACTAACACAAAGTGAGGCCAACCTGTCTACATGCCTGCCTCCTAAAATAAAACATATTCCTGAACACTGCCGAAATTTCTTATTTTTCTCTATTACACTGCCTAGACTTCTATTATAAATTGATCTGGATTATAACATCTTTTTCTTAAAAATCTGGACCTATTAAAAGTGTAACGGGGCTAGTGGTCTTTCCCAGCTTAGAGTGGGTCAGTACAATCTGCCTACTTTCCTCCCGACATCCTGCTGAGATAAAACACACTGAAAAAAAAAAAAAAAACGCAAAAATTTTGAGGTGGCTGAGCATAATCTGACAGCACCAGGCACGTGAGCCCTGTGCTCCCCTAAGCAGGGGCACTGTAACGGGGGGCCGAAGGGGAAGGAATGCAAGGACAGAGTTGGACTACTTCGGAACTTTCATCCAGGACCTGGCCCGTGTCAGGGACACTAAGAAGAACTTCCCTCCCCCTTCCTGCATTAGTCCTCTTATTCCCAAGTCTTTAAACAATTCTCTTTCTTTAATGCCTGCTATGTAAATAAGAATCAAAATGTTGCTTTCAAAAAACATATTCCATACTACATCAGAGAGATTTTCTATTTCAGACAGCCTTTAGAATGACAGCCTTGACTCACAGGTTGGTTACTGTACACTAGTGCTGTTAAGCCCACACTGATATCACTACTACGCCCGTGGACTTCCAGGGGGCTGAGAACTTCAATGAGGAACCACTGCCCCAACAGTTACAAACGAGAACTTCAGGTAAAGCTTGTATACAACAAATACCTTCAACGCTTCTAGATCACCAACTGAACATAATATTAATGTAAGCCTCTTCTGCAAGCTCACTAAAACCTCATGCAGCAATAGTATGAAAAAGGGTCCCCTCCCCAACACCCACTCTGCCTCGGCACACAGACCTTTCCCATTTTCCCACTCTGTCCCATTCACTACTTAACCTTGGCTTCACACATTTTAAAGTTCTGTCTACATGATAGCCCAGAATAAATACGGCTCTTAAAACTACTGCCTCTTATTAAATATTGAAGAAAAAGAAAATTACTTAAAAACAGTATTTAAGAACAGTACATTTCTTTATCCATTAAAAAAATTCTAAGACTCTGAATAATATCTTCCTACTTCCTATTTTTGCTAGAGGGCTCAAAAAACTGGCAGCAAAAAACTTTTCCCACCTAACCCAAATCCCAGGCTAAAGCATATATTCCACGCAATGTAGAGAGCACAAGTTATAGACATAACTTCAAGACAGACTCGTGTAAGAAGAGCACCTGTTCAGGAAGGAAATATATACGGAACAGGGTAGATGTCTAACTCTCTCCATCCTAGTATGATCTAAAGAATAATGATAAACAAACAGGGGCTAGGATCCTCAACACTCCCTTTCTGCTGCTTCTTAAAAGAATCACAGAGCCATAAAAAATCAGGAGCTGGCAGAGTGCTCCAACTGTGAGAACAAGGTAAATTTGACAGTGAGGGTTCTGCTGCTTTCCTCTACCAGTAGCCCTACAAAGCACCCTCAGATTCAACTATCAGCGACTACCTGGAATTAATATACTTCGGTATATGCCAGATACCAGGAAAGGCAATTAATATACATGACATATATAATCCCTGCAGTGACACCATTCTCATGTTTAATTTAAAAGACAAAAAAAAAACAGGGTTGGAGAGTGTAAGTAACTAGCTCAAAGTCACATGATTACAATGAGCAGGAGTGGTCATTTAATGTGGTCTGTATGGCTCAAATATACCACACTGCTACAACATCCAAGTCTTCCAGACCATCCCTGCCCCACCCCACCCCAGTAATTCTTTTGTTAGAATTCCACCTTCTCAACACCAGTGGGCATACTCAATTTTCAGTCATAAATCCATTAGGATAGGGCAGATAATCAGGTGGGAGCCAGAAGTGCAAGTGGCCAGGAAAGCAAAGCGTTCTGGACAATAAACCCTCTGAAACATTCACCAAAATTTTATATGTATGCATATGCTTTTCTAGGAAAAAAGAATGAAAAATTTAACAGATTCTCAAAGAGGTGTAAGTTATTTGGCAACTATTATTACTGGAGACTGAACATAATATGCAATTAATTAACTCTGGGACTTAAACCTTCAGAAGATTTATTAAAATATTATCTCTACCTTCTTTATCCAGTTCTGCATCTTTAACCTCCACATCGGGGCCAGGCTCCAACTTCTCATTACTGCTACATTCCAGGGCTTCTAGCTTCTCAGGATCATCTCCATGGCTCTCATTCAAAGCTCCTGGTTTTCCTTTTGACTGGTCCTCCGGAAGAATCTTTTGTCCAGAACTGCATTTATCTCCGCTACTACAGAAAGAAACTACTTCAGCTTTGCCGTCCTGACACTCGAGAACTGGTATGCCTTCAAAACTGTCAGTGGAGGCCTCACCGTTTAGACAGCTTCCTCTAAGGAAAGGCTCCTTCCTAGAAGCCTGTTCTGGATTTAGGGAACTGCTGCTGTTGACCAGTAGAGACTCGTTCGAACTTTCCTCTTCGGTAGATGCAAAGTTCTCTTTTGTCCCCGCTCCGCTGTTAAGCCTCTGTGCCTGGTCCATGTCCATGATGTCACACGAAGACTCATCATTGGTCATAGATAAGTCTCCAGCATCCTCCCCGTTTTCTTCATGGCAGTCAGTGCTGACCTCAAACTCTCCGTTCTCCAGCGACTTCCTGCCCTCTGCATGGTTCTCACAGTCTGCAAATTTGGTGTCTTCTTCGTCTTTTTTTAAATTATTGACCTTCCTTTTCTTAATGATTCCTTTACCCCACTGTGATCGCCGCCTCGATTTTCTCCGAACTCGAACTATTTTATAAGGAAGGAAAAGAGATATGTAGAACTTGCAGTGCGACACTTGTTTCATAGATGTAAAGTAAGACTCGAAAGAGAGTAAACCCATCCCGGCGCAACACACAAGCAAAAACTACTTTGCTCCTGGCACCCGTCCTGACTAACCCTCACAACTACAAGTGGAATGGACATGAAGTCAGGGATAAACTCTAAAGTATTAAAATTTGTTAAATTTATTTCCTATATACTACCCAGCATTAATTTTTTCTATTACCCCAGATTCCACTTTATCACTATTCCTAATCCCTAATGTCCAGGGTCAAGCACATAATATTCATATTTAGGAAATAAGCACATTACCAGGTCACCTGGAAGGTTTGGGGTGACAGCCTTGGATTTCCACCACAAAGGTGAAGTGTTTTGCCACCAAGATAACCCCAAAGCACCTAAACCATGAAAAGAAACTAAAGGCAAGATCCAGTGTAT
Source organism: Tonatia bakeri (assembly GCA_004024845.1). Taxonomy (NCBI): domain Eukaryota; kingdom Metazoa; phylum Chordata; class Mammalia; order Chiroptera; family Phyllostomidae; genus Tonatia; species Tonatia bakeri. The sequence goes on along the minus strand of PVIA01009926.1, from coordinate 37,717 downwards.
CAAGACTGAATAGTTACAGGCACCCCCAAAAAGGAATCCCCACTGCCTGTCCTTCCAGAAGATAGAATAGCCCACAGTTAACATGGTCATGGACAGAGGCCCCATGAAGGTTACATGGACAATCTGGTTAGCTGCCGGTGAGCCTGGACTGGCTCACCTAGTAGAATCAATTTCTTACAAAGTTGTTATTTGAAAATAATGTAGGAATATTAAGTCCTCTGCTATCAAGGTGGCAGGCAACACCACTAACACTGAAAATAAATGTTTAGTCAGTTACATGACAATAATGACCTACCAAAGTCATGGGGAGTATACTCTTAGATGCTATAAACTATCATGAGCTTTATGAGTATTTTATGAGCTGGTACTTCCAAGTAAAGATGGACCCAGGAATTTTTAATTCCCCATGTGTATATCAAAGATAGTTGGTTATGCAATTCTATCCTACTTTCCCTTAAATAAGTAAAAAGTTAACTCTTATTTTGCAACTTGGGACAAATGCATAAAGAAACTAAAATATTGTATAAAAGTTATTAAAGCAAACTAGTTAAATTAGACACCTATCACTTCTGGTGTCTAACACCAAATTCTAAATATTAGCTTATTGAAAACTATCAGGGTAAAAATAATTCATTTTTCTCTAAGACTATAAAAGTAATGTCAAGTCTGGCTTAATTTTTTTAAAAATAGTATATATTTTTGATATATAAAAGTTGAAAAGCTTCCTTGGCAAAGACATTTTAAAAAGGAAATACAAATATGAGAGCACTGAGTGCAGACTGTTTAATCCACAGTTTAAAAATTGCTTTTGGAAGAGAAATAGAAGAGAATATGGTCTTATGACAATGCTTGTTTCTTATATTCTACTGCTTAATATAAACGTGTGATTTATCAACAGTGTATAGTATGTTTGCATACTTTTTTCATCTTTAATTTGTACTGAGTTTCTGTAAAGATACCAAAGTCTTCACAAGAAATGAACAAATTTATTCTTATCTAAGAATAAATCTACTAAAGGTTTCCAAAACTCAAGTTAGTCACTTGACTCAAAATACATTTTGCCTTCAAAACTGTAATATCATTAGAATCATCTCTCCTTTTCTTTTAACCTGTTAATTTCTATTTACAATTTATAGTTACAGGGAAATTGGAGAAGGAAGTTCTGTATTAGTTTTCTGTGAAAAGCTGGACACAAGCTAAAATGATGGATATTCATAAGCATTCCATTAACTATATGGAAAACTAACCTAGTCCACATTAAAAATGAAAAAAAAAAAAAAGTGTAGCTGCTCTTTCTCTAAAAGGTGGAACTGTTAGGTCTTTACTTCCTAACAAGTCACTCCTGACATTGTGGCCTCACTTTTCCTCCAACCACGTAACCAAAAGTCTAAATGGTTCCCCTTTTCTTTCCTCATTAAGCCTTGGAGCTCCAGAGCAAGAGGCTGAACTCTGCTCAGTCAAGACCAACTACTTGATACGTAGGTGGCACACTAAGCAAAGGCCAAAAGCCCCACTGCAGCAAATTTACCTCTAACACTTTTATCCAGCTAAGAACAGAGAAAATGTTCTAGTTTGCAGGGATGTCAAACTACAGAAAATTTCCCCCTCTTTATATAACTACTTTTAACAGCTAGTGTGATTTTAGTAAAATAAGACAAATATAAGCTCCACAAGAATGGGGATTTTTGTTTTAGCCACTGCTGAATCTCCATAGCACCTCGTATGTGGTAGGAGTATACATTTATACTACTTCCTTTCTCAGGGATGCTTTGTGTAAAAAGCCCTTTTAGAGGTCCAGTCTTTAGAGTCAATTTTTATAGCATCCCTGAGCTTGTTTCCAAAACTAAAACCTTAGGAAAGCAACTCTGCCTCAGAAACATTTAGATTTATGATTTAAGTAAGTCAACATAAAACAGACATATGATGAGTCACATATGCCATCTACTGGTAAGAGAAAACAAGACTCATTTGTAGATTAAAGTAATATTTTAATATTTAAAGGAACTTAGATTGCTTAAAGCCTATATTCATTTGTTTTAGTTAGTAAATATTTGTGTCTAGTGCAGAGAATGTAAAGGATTTTAAGTTTCAGAGTGTTGTGTTACAGAATCCAGGTCATGACTGAGACACAACTAGGCCAAATAACTTTAATCAGCTTCATGGAACCAAAGGCAGCACTAAGTGCTTCCAATTTCCTCATATATTAATGCCTTATCGCAAAGCAGACAAGCTAAAAAATAGGTATGGTTCGTTCATTCAAATTCAATGCCACTGGGACAGAACGTGTTACAGCCAGCCTCCCTGAGAGTTGGAGTGGCATCAGAAGATGCAGAAGAACAGCATCTATCTTCCAAGGACGACTACCTTCAATGAAACATAAGCACTGCATCAGAAAGATGCTAAGATGCTATGTTTATCAACATTTGTCTTTTAGAGAAAAAAATAAAGGAAAACACTGAATATTCCCTCTCCAAACAGCTCCCTTAAAACTAGATGAAGAAGGCTGTACAGATGTTTCCAAATGAGCACAAAATATTCTCTCAAAAAAATCAACCTCCTTGCATTGAATCAGCCACTCCACTCAGCCAGAATTTCCATTTTCCACCAGAAGGACAATATGCTGCATCGCACACAGCAAGGGGCTGGGGCTGGAGACAGGCGGACAAAAAACCTATTGGCTCTATACCTCTATCTTAACACCAAAGTTTAAAACTGAAACTACTCAAACCTAGTTCGATTACAACAGCAATACTGAAGAGGGACAGAAAAGAGCAAACAAGGTGAAAGCAATGCATTTCTGATTCAGCCTTTTATCCTACAAGCTCTTCACCTCTGGAGAGCGAGAAGAGTAAACGCGGGTGGGCAACAGCGCGCCTGGTCTGCGGACCCGGAGGGGACCCGCACCACTTGCGGTTGTCCCCCACTGGACAGCACAACCTCAAACACTCACACGCACATTTATTGGCAGAGTTGTGCCAGGCATCCATTGGATTTCTTTGTTTGTGCCGAAATGCCTCTTCAACTCTAGTTTCTGTCTTCCGAGCCCCAGTACCATGAGGATTTATTTGTTCTGCTGTTACCGATAAGCCTGCAAGCAGAAGATAAGCAATACCTATTTAAATATTCCCAGCTAAATAAACCAACAAGGCTTAAAAAAAGTCTAAAATACAGAACTGAGTTTTAAAGTCATTAATTATACTTGGACAGTTTGTAATTTGGATGAAAATAGTATCTTTTGTTTTAAGATGGGAACGAAACTAGATATAAAATCATAAAAATAAAATAACCTGGCAGGTAATGCTTACATTTAATCCCCAAAGGGGCCCTAGGTATATACTCATTTTAATTTGCAAAGGGACACATTTCACATTTTTATGACCATGGGGTAATAAGATTATATGTTGTCTAAAAGTTATGATTTCTGCCACCTTAGAATGTGTAAGTGTTTAACGGGCCAGTAAACCCCATGGAACTGTTTCCCTCTGATACGAGCTGCCTGTCACATCCCACTGCAGTTGAGTTTGGTTTCCCTACATTGATCTTCGTAAGAGTAACCATTCCATCGCAGTGTGCACTAGACTTCTTTGTCCTGTGTCATTCTTAAATGCTGATGTTTCCCAGATGGTCTCTGGAATTGCTTTTCTTCTCACTCTGATCTACTTTCTACCACAAAGTATCATTCATGCCTTCAGCTTCCACTACCAATGTACAATGATTTCCACATCTACATTTTGAGCCCAAACATTTCTTGGGCTTTTCTAATCCATACAGCCAATGGCCTATGTGAGATCTCCAACTGAGTCTCCTAAAGATAGGCCAAATGATCTCTCCCCCCCCACAAAATACCTGCTCCTCCTTGTATTGGTGGTACTAGCATCTACTAAGTCACTGAACCAGTAACACAGCAGTCACTCTCAACTCCTCCTTCCCTTCACAATACCCTTCGCCCTGCAGCCACATCTCTTACATTAATTCTATTTTCATCCCCATTTCACTAATTAAAATTCTGAACTACTGCAACAGCTTTTCCTCCCAATAGCATTAATGAAGTACAATTTACATAACATAAAACTCACTCTTTTTTAAGCGTACACTTACATGATTTTTAGTAAATTTTCAATGCTGTGCAATCACCACAGCAACCCAATTTTAGGTAACTTGCCCCGGGAACCACCAACCCACTGTGTGTCTCGACAGACTCTCCTTCTGTGAGCATTCCATGTAAACGGAATCGTAACCTATGTGGTCTTTTCCGACTGGACTCTCGCACTTAATGGATGTTTCTGAAGTTCATCTATGACGGAGCATGTATCACGATTCTGTTCCTGCTTTGTTCATGCCTGCTGAGCAGCATGCCAGCCATCATATGACACACCCTATTTTGCTTACCATTCACCAGCTGACAGACACTCATGTTGCTTCTAGATTCTAGTTGTGAACAATGTTGCTACAAACATTCATGTATATGTGTTTATATGGGCATATGTTTTCCATTTCTCTTCAGTAGATTCCTAGGAGTAGAATCACTGGGTCGTATGGTCAATGTTATTTTTAACTCTTTAGAACTGCCAAACTGTTTCTAAACTGCATCCAACAGTTTTTAACTGGTCTCCCATCTTCCTACCCTTCACCCTGGGACCTTGCTGTTTCCTGCTGCCAAAGCAATTTACTAATTTGTTCCCCTGCTTAAAATACTTCAATGACTTCTACCAACTATGGCAATGGTTCTTAAACTTTAATGTAATCAAAAACCTCTTGAACAGTTTAAGAGCACAGTTCTCGGCCTTATTACTCCCAGAGAGTCACTAGGTCTAAGCTGATGTGGGCAACAGGCACACCATTTTGATAAACACTGGCCTACGAGACAATGGCATCAATTCATTCAAGCACCAGCAGAAACCCTGCTGTATACTAGACATGGTTCTGGGGACTGCAGGAGGGCTATGGACAAGACATTCACAGCACTCAACAAGGAAAGGAAAGACAACAAAAGCAACAACAAAGTGCCAAGTGACTATGATAACCAGAGCCTAAATAGAGTAGGTGGCCAGGAGAAGCCTCTCTAAGAAAGCAGCAGGAAAGCTTCTTCATAATTTCAGTCTCCTGGGCCCAGCTCACCTCTGGAGCTCTAGTTCTCACCATTTGGTACATCTTCAGCAGTACCAAACAGTTAGCAGCTCTTCCAACATACCACATGATTTCACTTATACACACTACTGTTTGCTGTGCTCACAAATACTGCCTCCTTCCCTGTCCCTGCTACCTTCCTCTGCTCCACTAGAGACAGCGCCTTCTCTCCTCAAACCCTGACCAAATTACCCCGTCCCCACCAGGAGGTCTCCCCACCGCGCCCCCCCCCCGCCCCGTGCCATAAACACACTTCAGCCAGTGCGTATACCACACTGTACTTGATTTTACATTCCACTCCCTCTCCTACTGAAGTGTGAGTTCCTCAAGGACGAGATGTTTCAGTGAGTGAAAAACCACATTTGCTATTTCTGTGTTCATATTAAGAAAATTGTCCATAAAGTTCAATAGGGACAAAAACCAAATCAACCAGTATTCCTAAAAACTTTTAAAAAGTACCAGCATTGGGTGTAAACTCATGAAAAATAAACCTTCTTCAGATATGAAAGCCTATCTAAATCCTTTAAGAAGAGAAATCAGCCCTGGCTGGTGTAGCTCAGTGGATTGAGCGCAGGCTGCGAACCAGGCATCGCAGGTTCGATTCCCAGGGCACATGCCTAGGTTGCAGGCCATGCCTCCCAGAAACAGCACATTGATGTTTCTCTCTCTCCCCCTCCCTTCCCTCTCTAAAAATAAATAAATAAAATCTTTTAAAAAAAGAAAGAAGAGAAATCAATAATTAACAAAGATAAATTTCTGCAAAAGAAATTTCAGTAAGAAACACTTTAACAATTTGCACCACTGCACTAAAACTTTCCCAGGAAGTAAAGTTTTTAAATATCTTTGAGAATTTACATGACACATACCAGTACCAGAAATTAAGTAAAGGCTATGCCTCAAAATTCATTGTTTCCCAATACCAGGAACTCTAAAGACACACCATTCAATGACACTGAGCGGCTCTTGGTCATTAGCGGGCAGTTCATTTCTACAACTCACCTCTTTTTATTCTTGCTTCCTTGATTTCTTCACAGAGTTTATTAAATTCTGGGTCCAGTTCAGCTGCAATGATAGCATGCGCAGTGTCCTTCAAGGTACAAGCCCTGTGTCTAATTATTTTATCTGTTGAAAGAGTTGGTATGCATTTATTATACATACAAATCAAATAACCTTAACAAGGGGCATCTTAAAAAAGAGAAGTAAAAGAATACAAACATTTAAATACAATTGTGAAAAGCATTTCTAGGTGAGAAGTTCACTTACTTGACGAGTAAAAATAAATATAATAAGCTACATAATCAAGTCCATATTTTTCTGGAAACTATACTTCAAGAACTTCAAAGTACTAAGTCTATTTAACAGATTATTACCTCAAAGATACAAGACTTTATTTTACATTTTTGAAAACAAAAATGCATGTATTTCAATAAAAATTTTTTAAAAATTTAGGATAGCCCTGACTGGTGTGGCTCAGTGGGTTGGGTTGGGTGTCATCCCACAAACCAAAAGGTCCCTGGTTCGATTCCTGATTAGGGCACATGCCTGGGGTGCAGGCAAGGCCCTGGTTGGGGCCATGAGAGAGAAAACCAATCAATGTTTCTCTTGTACATCAATGTTTCTCCCCTCTTTCTCCTTCCCTTCCCCTGTATCTAAAAATAAATAAATAAAATCTTAAAGAAAAAAAGATTTAGGATATCGGCCATGTGCCCAGCACTAGAGTTCTCACAAATTGATACTGAAAATTCAGAAGTTCTTACATAATTTTCTTCATAAGTGAAAACTGGTCAAAACTATGCTGAAGAATATAATATATCCTAAGCAAGGATGACCTTTAAAAACCATGGCAGAAACAGACAAATACAGCAAGATACTCTAACTAAAGAATGTGAGTTGATATAAAAATTAGAGGGAGATCCAGGAGAGAAGTATATTCTCCCTTCTGGGTAAACTATACCTAACGGTGGTACTAAAAGAAGGGTCTCTGTTTTCCACTAAGCCAGAGGTCCTCATTCATAAACAACATTATGTAAACAGTGTCCCCTAGAGCTGTACAGCTGAGGTGTAAAAGCCAAGTGAATGTATCAAATGCTCTTATTTTGTAACAGTATCAAAAACTAGAACCTAAAGTCTCAAAATAACATCTGCCTTTTCATCTCTAATAAAAACACAAAATATAAAGACAAAGACATATTTTATTTATAATGTTATTAGAAATTCATAGTTCATTGTGGAAATCTAACAAAAACAAACATGCAGTACCCAAAAGGCAACCATTGCTGTATTTGCTTCTAAAACATTTTCTCTAAACATTCATTCAATAAATATTGTCAACTGTAGCAGAAACTGAGTCAGGTGATGGCTACACAGTGGTGAACGAAACAGACACATCTCCACTTTCAAGGCGCATTTTGGACTAGTACAGGCAAGAGGTATTAACCACATAATCACTCAGGCAAACATATAAACATCATCTCTACTCCCCACCCCAAAACCCCTGAACAACAGCTACAATGAAAACCTACAGGGTAATGGTGGGGGTCCCAGTTGAGACTGGGCAGGTCAGGAAAAGCCTCTCTGAAACCTGAGACTTGAAGTAGCCACTGAAAGAGTAGAAAAAAACCAGTGCAGGTTCATAAAATACTATGAGAAAGTGTGAGAAAGTTCGAGAGTAAAAAGATCTCAGAGATTTCAAGAAAATGAAAGGCAGCCCGTGTGCTTAGAGCACAGTAACAGGCAAATAGAAATCTGACCATAGTTAAAGTCTTTTATTTTAGATTTTATCCTAATAGCAATGAAAAGTTGTTGAAAAGATCCGTCTGAGCGGGGAAGTGATAACTTGAATGAACATCTTCAAAAGATCCTCAAGTTTAATTATGCAGTGTCCGGGAGAAGTAACCCTTGCTTGAGTGTGGTTGGTAGGGTAATAATATGGGTGTAATAATTTATAGTTTTAATTTGAACATTTCACCTAAAATGTCATATGGTGTGCTTGAGTGTGATATTATATTACAAAACTATGTGCTTTATGAAATAACCTTCTTTATCCCAGGTAATAGCCTTTGGTATGAAATCTACATTGGTATGAAATCTGTATTTTGTATGAAATCTACATGGGTATTTATATAACCATACCAGCTTTCTGTAAATCCTTGGTTATAAGACTCCTCATCAGCTAGTCCTCGGTTGGTTATGCAGGTTGACGGCTCTGCATTTCAGGTGCAATTCCAGTCTGGTCCTGGGGGGAGGTGAGTGCAGTTTCCATTTGTTCTGCCACCATCCTGGATCTGCCTCGACCATTTGCTTTTAATATGGTTTATGAGATTATCAATTTGGTTCCTATTATTCCCTTTTTCATCTTTCTCTTGCTTGTTTTAGATGGTGTATTTTTTTAATGTTTACATTTTATCTCCTTGTTGGCTTATTAGGTCTAACTATTTGCTGCACTATCACTAGCCATGGTGAGCTTCAAATATCCCCTCTCTTTTTCAGGTCTTGGATAGTTTCCTCACAAGTATACACTGATTCGTGTTCAACTGATGCCTGGAGAAGGGTCTTCTGCACATCTCCAGAGTGCTCTCTCCACGCAACTCTCTTCTTTCCGGTACTCTGTCTTGAAATCTCTACCACTTTAGCCTTATATTCCCAGCTGTCTTTCTTATTAAGGGTGAATTCCAGGCTCCACCTGGATTCTCCCGTGCAACAGTCTGGGAACATTCTAGGTTAACTATAGTGCTCACCTTGTTAGTTTCTCATCTTTTGGTAATGACTTTCCTTCGTTTCCTGATATCCAATGTCTTTAAATCCATTGGTTTTTCACATATTTTCTTGTTTTCCTTTTCTTCATTCTTTGAAAACCAAATGACTGTAACAATTCAAAGTAGGATATACCTTTATTTTGAGGCCTTTCCTCTACTGTTTTTTTAAAGTATATTTTATTGATTATGCTATTATACTTGTCCTAATTTTTCCCCTTTGCCCCCTCCACCCAGTACCCCCTTTCCTCCAGCAATGTCCCCTCTTAGTTCATGTCCATGGGTCATATGTATAAGTTCTTTGGCTTTTCCATTTCCTATACTATTCTTAACCTCCCCTTGTCTATTTTATACCTACCATTTATGCTTCTTAATTCCAGTACCTTTCCCCTATACTCTTCCTTCCCCCTTCCCAGCTGTGATAACCTTCCATGTGATCTCCATTTCTATGATTCTGTTCCTGTTCTAGTTGTTTGCTTAGTTTGTTTTGTTTTTGTTTTTGTTAGATTCAGTTGTGGATAACTGTAAGTTTGTTCTCATTTCATTATTCATAGTTTTGATCTTCTTTTTCTTAAATAAGTCCCTTTAACATTTCTTATAATAAGGGCTTAGTGATGATGAACTCCTTTAGTTTGTTCTTGTCTGGGAAGCTCTTTATCTGCCCTTCCATTCTAAATGACAGCTTTGCTGAATAGAGTAATCTTGGTTGTAGGTCCTTGCTTTTCATCACTTTGAATACTTTTTGCCAGTCCCTTCTTGCCGGCAAAGTTTCTTTTGAGAAATCAGCTGATAGTCTTATGGGAACTCCTTTGTAAATGACTCTCTGCTTTTCTTTTGCTGCTTTTGAGATTCTCTCTTTAACCTTGGGCATTTAATTAGGTGTCTTGGTGTGACCCTCTTTGGGTCCAACTTGTTTGGGACTCTCTGTGCTTCCTTGACTTGTATGTCTATTTCCTTTGCCAAATTAGGGAAGTTTTCTTTCATTATTTTTTCAAATAAGTTTTCAATTTCTTGCTCTTTCTGTTCTCCTTCTGGCATCCCATGATTCAAATGTTGGCACATATGGTAATGTGACAGAGTCTTCTTATTCTCTTCTCAGTTTTTTTGTTTTTTGTTTTAATTCTTGTTTCTTTATTTTGTAATGACTGACTGTTTACTTCTTCCTTATGTTCCAAATCCTTGATTTTAACCCCAGTTTTTCTTCCCTTCACTGTTGATTCCTTGTGGATTTTTCTTAGTATAGACCTCATTTTTTCCCTTATGTGTTTGCAGTACTCAGTTCTCTGAGCATCCTTATCACCAGTGTTTTGGATTCTGCATCTGATAGGTTGGCTATCTCCATTTTGCTTAAGTCTTTTTCTGGAGTTTTGATCTGTTCTTTCATATGAGCCATTATTTCTTTGTCTCCTCAATTTGGCAGCCTCCCTGTGTTTGTTCCTGTATATTAGATAGAGTTGTTTTGACTCCCTGTCTTGGTGCACCTGCTACATTGTAAGGGGCAAAGCCTGAGGTATTCACCAGGGTGAGGCAACCCACTTCACTCGCTTTGTGGTGTTGTATGTGGGAGAGGGGTTAGAGAGGAACAATGCTGCTTGCTCAGCTCTCGGCCACCTTTCCAGTCACTTCCCCCACTTCCTCTGGGTGACTCATATCCTTCTAGCTGCTGCCCTGGTGCTGAATCCCAGAGTGTGTGGGTTTGCCTATGATCTAGGACTGTATTGGTCCTTTAAACAGATGCTGAGAGACTGGCAGTTTCTTTGGCTGCCCCAACCCCCACTGGTTTTTACAGCCAGGAGTTAGAAGGTTTTATTTTCCCGGTGCTGGAACTCCGGGCTGTGCAGTCTGGTCTGGGGCTGGGATCGTTTGCTGCCCAGGTTATCCCTCCCAGTTTTTATCTGCCACACGTGAATGTGGGACCACCTGTTCCATCAGCCTGTGCCACCACCTTGCTGCTGCCGCCTCATCACCACCACACCGCATCCTCTCTGCTCCGGCTCCCCATCTCTACCCCTCCTACCTGTCTGCATGAATATTTCTTCTTTAAATCCTTGGTTGTCAGACTTCCAAACAGTCTGGCTTTCTGGCAGTTCTGGTTGTTTTTCAGCTGTGATCCTTCCTATGGTTGTGTGAGGAGGTGAAGCATGTCTACCTATGCCTCCATCTTGGCTGGAAGTTCTCTACTGTTAAATGTTTTAGTCACCACAAATAAGAGGCTACAACGAACATCTTTAAAAGTAGCTATGTTTTCAAGCTGATAGGGAAGTGGATGAATTTCCCACCACTCCTTCATAGGCACTATTCTCCAGCTGTATTACCTCTTTTATGCCTTTGTGTACCAGTTACACACCTCCTCTCTTGACCTAGGATGAGTGCCCTTCCTGCTCTCATTCATCTCCATGCAGCACCTTTCTCTCTGAGCTCCACTCACACTGTGTCCACTCACACTGTGTACTGTATTTCTAATACAGACCATGTGAAACTACATTACAATCATCTGCTGCCACCTCAATGCTATCTCTACACCTTCATAATCTTGCTATTATAATTATTAATAACTAGATATTTGTCATTACTATAAACAGTGAGTTTTAACAGCAGGGCCAGTGCAGTGTGTGTGTGTGAGTGTGTATGTGTATAACTGTTACAGGCTAAACTGTTCTCTACCCCCTCCCTCAAACAATTTGTATGCTGAAGCCCTAATCCCCAGTACCTCAAAATGTGACTGTATTTAGAACAGAACCTTTAAAGAGGTAATTAACATAAAATAACGTCATATGAATAGGCCACAATGCAATCTGATTTGTGTCCTTATAAAAGGAAGAAATCTGGATACACCAAGCGTGTGCATGCACATAGAGAAAAGACCATGTGAGAACACAGCAAGAAGATAGCCATCTGCACACCAAGAAGAAAGGCCTTAGAAAAAAAACAAACCTTCCAATCCCTTGATTTGGGACTTTTAGCCTCTAGAACTAAGAGAAAATAAGTATCTGTTGTTTAAGCCACCTGTGACATTTTGTTATGGAAGCCCTAGCAAACTAATACCGTAACATAACACAATGTCTGCCACATATCAATTATTCAATATGCATTAGTGATATGAATAGCTCTACCTCAAGGGGCAAGGACTGTCATATTCGCCTTTATACTGCAAGCACCCAGCTCAATAACTAGTACGTGGTACTCACAAACACCAAAGAAAATATAAATGAGTACAGCTAACGTGTAGCCACAGAGGGCTCCAAAAGCTAGGGTGAATCACTGAGCTTTATTCCTAAGTAATGAGTGCAAAGTAGAAAATTTTTAGAAGACTGCAAGATTACAGCTAAAATTTCAATGAAATTAGTTAAATAATGATATGTGCTTGAGGGCTAGAGAAGGGATGCACTACAATAGTGGCCCCAACCTTTATGGCACCAGGGACTGGTTTTATGGAAGACAATTTTTCCACGGACCAGGAGTGGGAGGTGGGGACAGGAGGCAGAGCTCAGGCAGTAATTCAAGTGAAGGTTCATTCACTTGCCCGCTGCCGACCTCCTGCTGTGCAGGCTGGTTCCTAATGGGCCCCAGTCATCAGCCCGGGGGTTGGGGACCCCTGCACTATAATACAAAGTATGAGAAAGTTAAACATCATATATCACATATCTATAAGACAACAATAAATTCAAGTATCTGATAATGATCACACTTAGAACCCACAAATTAAAATTCTCTGGATAACATATTTCATTTCTGTCCACATCATCCTCAAGGGAGAGAACCTGGGTGAACACATGATAACATATACTGCTCTCAAAATGCTGGCTTTTGTCTTCTCTGTGTATCCTAGGGTCCCCCCCCACAAATGGCCAAGTATTTGGCAAACAGAACACTGTAAGCTTTCAAATACTCATGGGAGCTTGTAAAAGTAATACAATATTCATGTAATTTCCACTTGCTACACGACAGACCCTGAGGTTGTTTTTCTAACACATAACAAGTGGTTCTGTTACTATGAAAAAAAAAAAAAAGGCCTTTTGGCTAAGATATGAAATAATCTGAACAGAACTGAAATCCTGCTTTTTGAATTTCTGCATCTAAAACAGTGGAGGAGTCAAGTTACGAGTATAACATGTCAACTCTAACTATGAGATTGTACAACTGCATTCTGTAGTAAAAGATTATCATGCACCAGAAACCACTGCTTTTTTCTGAAAAGCAGTATTACTTCAATGTGGTTATAATTAAGTTACACGGGGGAAAACAGCTGGACCCATCTCAACTGGTTTTCTCCAACTGCTCAGATTCGTTTTTCACTATCAGCCCCAGGATTTGTTCCAAAACAGGACTAAATTTTAAATGTAGTTCAGGGAATAGAATAAGCACAAAGTATAAAGGGTCATTCTAAAGCAAGGATGCAGTACCCACTAAGAAACTAATCTGTAAAAATTAAAGTTCAATTTAAATAATAATGATACTAACAAAAATAAAAATGTGAACCAACCTTTATGAAACACCACATCCCAGGCACTATGCTAAGGGCTTAACACACTTAGGTTGAACTGCATGAAAATGGTGATTTCATAACATTTAACCTAATATATTTTCTCATTTAATCCTTACAACCACCCCAGTGAAGAGTACTATAATTATCCCTATTCTGCAAATAAGGAAATTAAAATTTAGAGGATTTAACTTGACTTGATCAAGTTAGAGAACTAGGAAACAGAACTGGGATTTAAGCCCAGGTAGGTGTAAACCCAAAGCCCAAGTTCTCAGTACCTGCTATGCAGTCTCAGCAACCTCTGTGTCCGTACAAACTGACAGGACAAGGGTGCGGGCACTCCAGTGCCCTCACACACTGCTCAAGGCCACTGCATAGCAATTGTGCAGGTGGTCCCCTCCCCCCAGGACCCTACCAAGAGAATCCAATGAGACTGACATCAGCCCATTCTTCAATACCCAAACAGTGGCCCCTTGCAGGATGCCATCTACAATGAAGAAAGAGATTCTCTCCCTCACACAAAACTGCTATAATGTCTACCAGTTGCGGGGATAATGCTGGTAGAAGGGGAAAAAATTGTGAGAAAATTTTAAGAATACAGATTAAAAAATATTCTTTTTCTGCCCTGGTTGGTGTAGCTCAGTGGATTGAGCATGGGCTGCAAACCAAAGCATCGCAAGTTCAATTCCCAGTCAGGGCACATGCCTGGGTTACAGGCCACAGGCCCCTGCAACCAGACACTGATGTTTCTCTGTCTCTCTCTTTCTCCCTCCCTTCCCTCTCTAAAAATAAAAAAATAAATAAAATCTTAAAAAAACAAAAGAACCTTTAAAAAATAAAAAAAAAAAATTATGTTATAAGCCCTGGCTGGTGTGGTTCAGTGGATTGAGTGCTGGCCTAAAAACCAAGGGATTGCCAGTTCACATGCCTGGGTCGTGGTGCATGAGAGGTAACCACACATTGATATTTTCTCTCCCTCTCTTTCTCTCTTCCCCTCTAAAAATAAATAAAATAAAATCTAAAAAAAACTATATTACAAAAATATCTATTAATGTTATCATAAGAGGAAAATTCTAAAAACTTTTAGTATGTCCAACAATAGGATGTTAACAGGACTTCCAGTCAAAATGGTGGTTTAGGCAGACATGGCTTTGCACAACCACATCAAAACCACATCTTCCACATCTTCCTTGTGAGGAAGATAAGTCCTCACAACTTCTAGCTGCAAAAACCAGTGGGTATGGGGTCAGTAGAAGAAACTTCTGGAACCCCAAGCAGTTCCTCTTAAAGAACCCACACATAGACTCACCTACTCAGACTCATTCCCTCTGAGCTACAGCAGCAGGGTAGCAGTTTGAAAGACCAGTGGCATACAAGGAGGAACTGAAGTGTCTGGCATCAAGGCAGGAGCTGAGGGACAGCTTTCTCCCAGGCAGAAAGGCAGGCAAAGGCCACTATCCTTTTCTAAACCTTCCCCCACAAAGAACCACAGAGCCAACAGGTGGGTGCCATATCTGAGACTCCATCAACCTGGCTAACACTGTTTGAACCATCTTGGAGATCCCCAGAGATTCCACCCCACCCAACACAGGCCCTACTAAAGGTGCTTTTCCATATGAATGGCTGGTTTTGGCTCATGCTTCAAAACTTCTTAAATCCTCTCAGACAAGCAACAGCCAGCCTCAGTGAGCCTCAGGCCTAGCACTAGCAGTAGCCAGCCTAGATTCACAGCTTGGTTTCACCCAGGATCTCCAAGCCCAGCACAAGTAGCAGCCACCTCAGATTGTTTTATAGCTCAGGCAGAGTGGGTCTGGGCAAAACACAAATGGGGGCTGACCTTAGCCTGAACCACCTGGAAAACCCCAGGGCCAGCATACCTTGTGGACAGCTACAGAGCACATAAGAACACCACCAACCTGCCTCTCCACAGCTTATCCTCCACAGAAAGTGGAAGTTGACAGTAAATGGTCACAGCCAATCCTTGCAGTTGACTGGCCTTAGTAAATCCCCTCCATTGATCTTCCAACAGCAACCAAGGCTCAACTATAAGAAGAGGGTGTATTCAGCCCACACAAAGGGCACGCCTAGAGTACCCAGTATGGCTGCACCACTGTACCCTATATGATACCTACTACATTAGGCCATGATACCACAACAGGCAGTCATATCAGCTCTACCTAATACACAGAAACAAACACAGGAAGGCTGCCAAAATAAGGAGACAAAGAAACATGCCCCGAATGAAAGAACAGATCAAAACTCCAGAAAAAGAACTAAACAAAACAGAGATAAGCAATCTATCACATACTGAGTTCCATACACTGGTTATAAGGATGCTCAAGGAACTTAGTGAGGACCTCAACAGCATAAAAAGATCCAGTCAGTAATGAAGGATTCACTGATTGAAACAAAGAACAATTTACAGGGAAACAACAGTAGAGTGGATGAAGCTGAGAAACAAATCAATGATTTGGAACATAAGGAAGCAAAAAACAACTAATCAAAACAAGAAGAAAAAAGAACCTCTAAAAACGAGGACAGTATAAATAGCCTCTGGAACAACTTCAAAAGGTCCAACATTCACATCATAGGGGTACCAGGAGAAAAAGCAAGAAATTAGATATCTATTTGGAAAAAATAATGGAAGAAAACTTCCCTAAATTCCTGAAGGAAATAGACATTCAAGTCCAGCAAGCACAGAGAGTCCCAGTTATGATGGATGCAAAGAGGCCCACTCCAAGACACATCATCATTAAAATGCCAAAGTTAAAGAAGGAATCTTGAAAGCAACAAGAGAAAATTTTGCCAACCATCACCTACAAATGAGTTCCCATAAGACTGTCTATTGATTTCTCAAAAGAAACTCTACAGGCAAGAAGAGATTGTCAAGAAATATTCACAGTCATGAAAAGCAGGGACCTATAGCCAAGATTGCTCTACCCAGCAAAGTTATCATTTAGAATCAAAGGACAGTTAAAGAGCTTCCCAGAGAAGAAAAAACTAAAAGAGTTCATCATCACCAAACTATTTTTAATAAGAAATGTGAAAAAGACTATTTAAGAAAAAGATCAAAACTATGAACAATAAAATAGCAATAAATACATACCTATCAACAATTGAATCTAAAACACAAACTAAACAAACAAGAAGAAGAGGGACAGAATCATGGATAAAGAGAGCATTTTGATGGTTGCCAGATGGGAGGGAGGTGAGGGAGAATGGGTGAAGAGATGAGGGGCTTAAGAAGTACAAATAGGTAGTTACAGAATAGCCATGGGATGTAAATTACAGTACAGGAAATAAAGTAGCCAGAGAATTTGACCGATGGCATGACCGATGGACATGAACAAGGTGTGGAGACTGCCTGAGGAAATAGAGGATGCTGGGTGGTGGGGGTCAAAGGGGAAAAAATCAGGACAACTGTAATAGCATAATCAATAAAATATAATTTAAAAATATAGGGTATTAACTATTACAGCACCTCTGTATGATTTAAATACTGTGGTAGAAACATATAAAATTCATAAACCTTTAACCAAATATTTTATGAATGACAAAGTTTACAAAATTATTTTTTCATTTTAGTACAAATATGTATTATTACATATATGTATTCCACATATAATATGTGTGTGAAAAATAAAAAGAGAGGGAAGGAAGGAGGGAGAGGGAGAACACTAGGTAATAAAATTCTAGGTAACTTTAATTTTCTTCTTTGTAAAGTCAAAAAGAAACTAAACAAACAGTACAAAGCTTAAGAACTGTTAGATACTGTAGGGAACCACCCTGCCTGATTTCAGAAGCTGTAATCCCCCACGGCTAAGGCTGAGTAAAGGACCTTGGGACCATAAGCCACTGAGGAGACAAAGCTTATCTTCCTTGTAGGGGTACCACCTCTGCCCCTTTTCTCTTCACCCTGCTTGGCGTCAGGCAGATGACTGGTTAGCCAATGACAGGTAAGATTCCTCAAAACAGGGATGACCTAAGACAGGCACAGTTGCCAAGGGGCCCTCAAGGAAGGACTTGGGGGACTATGGAAAAAGGGGGTAATGGACCCTTGCCCCTCAGCTTTGACATAGCCTGAGTCCTCATTCTGTCTGCAAGAAGTCTCCTAACCTCTTGGCTGCCTTACTTCCCCTGCCTGACTTAAGCCTGAAAGAATGTCAGTGGTGGGTGCAGCCCTGTGCTGGAAAAGGCAGGTTCCCTAGGGCAATCAGGCCTAGGAAAGAATGCATAAAACCCTATGAAACCTACTTTGCTAATACCCTCAATTTAAATGATAAGGGTCCAAGCAGGAAGTGAGTTTGTTCCCCAAAGTTTTATGGCCCTTTAACTATCTGACCCTGACTCAGAATAAGCCTTCAGAGTTCTCTGAATGTTATCTATTGTTTAATCATTTCTGGCCGACAATGATTGATGAGCTTTCTGTATACACCCTGTATTCCTATGTAAACTGAACCCAATAAAAGCCTGTCAAGGCAAGGGTCGAGGCACTCTCCTCCTGAGAGAGTGGCCACACCGTCCCTTTTCCTCCACAGGACTTGGTAGTCCACGTGAATAGGTTTTGTCTCATCCAAAAAGCCACAGACCCCAGAAGCCGGGATCCGTGTCAAGATACCAAATGCAGCTATGTAAAATTTCATTCTGCCTCTTGGAATTAGGATTCATTATAGTCTAAACTTAGACAAAAATACCTAATTTTGTGCAGAAATGAGAAATCCAGGTCATTCTAACATGTGGCCTGAGTTGAGAACCACTGCCCATAAAAATACATATACAGCACAAACTGCACTTTAAATATCTTTAGATAACTAAAACATAAAAGAACTTTTAAAAAACAAA
Source organism: Tonatia bakeri (assembly GCA_004024845.1). Classification (NCBI taxonomy): domain Eukaryota; kingdom Metazoa; phylum Chordata; class Mammalia; order Chiroptera; family Phyllostomidae; genus Tonatia; species Tonatia bakeri. The sequence continues at coordinate 19,513 of PVIA01009926.1, read as the reverse complement.
AAACATTTTACTTGTATATTACCTGTTAAAGAAATAGAATTCTCAGTAGAGTGGGAAAAAAAATACCAATCCTTGTCAACTGGGAGCTGGCCTAGCACTATTAGCTAGGCCTTGGTCTACTCATGTTAAATATAAACACATTTACAGAGCACCAATGTCAGAAAATGGATCAAGATAAAAATAAGACCACCCCAAGATGATGCCTAAACCATAGACAAAAGCATGAATGTTGTCCTAACCAAAAACAATTACCAAATAAAATCCTTTGCTGGATAATATGAACGACTGGTACTTCTTTACCCATCATAGCTTTAGCCTTGCTCCATTCTTCCTACCTTCCAGGTTCTTAAAACACCTAGTCACAAAACTACCCCCACTTCCTAAAAGCATCCTATCCACTGCAAGGCCCTTCTTTAATTCCTCCCCAAAATCACTGATCACAAGTGTAAATCCTATAAGGTTCACCATGATATATATTTTCCGTTCTTACAATGAATCAATACATTCATCTCGGTTAACGACAGATGTGTTCCTGGGAGTCTTCCCTGGAGGACACTGAAAGTGTTGGGACTGAAAACTTAAGTAGAGGGTGGGACTTGGAGCAAAATAATAAAATTACATAAAAATACCACATTCTATAGAACTGATAATTAGTCTAACTAAAGGGGTCTTTTGATATGTAAATTTAGCCTATAAAGAGTTCCCTCAAATTCAAAATTCCCAGTGTTTATCAGCACTGGTGATGCTAGTTCAATAATAAATTTTTAATTAAATTCTCAGTGAATCAGTTTTCCATCTTACCTAAACAAAATAGAAATATCAGTATAAAAAGTGAAAGGCAAATGAAGAAACTAAAGCCTGAACATAATACATTATATAATAAAATCCTCTAATTTAGGTACATTATTTAGTTTAACAAATTAACAATTTAAGTAAATCCGTTCCTCATCAAGAGGAACTAAATATAATAATGTCATTAAAATTAATAATATACCTAAAAAATGAGCATGCTTCAGTAGTATTTGAACTTTACCTTCTCAATCACCAAAGTGAACCCTGGCCAATGTGTCCTTACCTCCTGGGTCCTTATCTGGATTGTACTCTAAAGCATTGCTACAGATGAGGTCAATATCCTTCAGGAAATCCTTAGCAGTCAGGTAATTATGCTTATCAATTTTAGTTATTACTGTTGATAAATCCATTGGTTCCTTGATTACTTCAAGATAATCTGAAACCTAAAACAAATAGGATATTTTAATGAATATTACTTACAGCATTTCATATATCTACTAATAAAAACACAGAAGAAAACCATGTAGTTATTTAAAAATTAGGTCTACATATCCAAGAAATAACTTGATAAGCATACAATTATAAAGCAAATTATGCTACTAAAGGTACCATATCATACTTTCCATGAAAAGCTTCAGTTTCAAATTATATCTAAATCAACTTTGAAATGTTCTCATCTTGAAATATGAAACCAATTGCGTCAGCTTTCTTTTAATCCTTTCAACACACCTAAGAAGAGAATGCATGGGTAAAAGCACTAATAAGCATCAATAAATGTTACCTCAAGAAAAACCTTTTTAAGGGAAAATAAAATGAAATAATGTGGGTTTTTTCACATTAAAACCAGTTCTCTGTTAAATCTCTTTAAAATCTTTAAACAAAAACAAATTCTTTTCAGTTTAGAGTGAATCATTTCATGGAAAGTGTTTTCTGCTCCTTTGGAGTCATTACATTTTGACTCAATTATATAATAAAAACAAGTATTGCTTTCATAGCTAGTAAAAATATTAGCTGGACTTGTCCCTAAATATGCAAAAATATACATTTTGCTCTAAGTGTGGATTTTCTGATAACCCAAAATAGAAGATACTAGGTCATGATGTACCCAATAAATTATATGTTTTATATCACTTGACCCTGGCTGGTGTGGCTTAGTGGGTTGAGCACCAGCCTGCGAAACAAAAGGACGCATGCCTAGCCTGAGTGGTGGGCCAGTTCCCCAGTTGGTGGCACACGAGAGGCAATCAATCGATGTTTGTCTCACACATCGACGTTTTTCTCCCTCTTTTTCTCCCTCCCTTCCCCTCTCTCTAAAAAAATAAATTTTATTTTTTTAAAAAAAGCTATAGCAACTTAAATATCTGTTGCCTTTCCCAATGCAAATCTCAAGTAATCAGGTTACAAAAGCAGTCTAAGAAATATCTCCTTAGTCCAGGACCACACTCTGGGGAGAGAGGGATTTCTGTTCTAAGGTATTACAGGCTAGTTTTCCACATTGCAGATGGCACTGATGCCTTGGTTTTTAAAAACTTACATATATAAATGTGCATATATGTGCATACATGTTTATATCAGTATATATGCACATATACATATTTTATATATGTTTTTGAGGTAGGTGTGCGTTCATGTTTTAATTTATTTTTCACCCTCTATGAGCTGAAAAGTCAGTTACTCTCCTAGGGGAGGCAGTAAAGCTATATTGAACGAGTAATCGTTCAGAAAGTATTAGTTGGATTCCTGGCTCTGACACTTGGCATGCCTTGTGTACTTGTGGAAAATGTTTTATAAGCCATAAAGCACTACAAAAATTCACATTACTACCTATGTTTAATTTTAAATTCAACATTTATTTTCTAAACTTTTGTGTTCTCTGCAGCCTCCTTTGGAATTTCAAAAAGTTTCAGACCCTCACATTTCATTGTTTGAATGGAAATTTTTGTATTTTAGGTTATCTAAATGCTATCTTGTTTCCCCCCTCTATCCTACCCAGAGACCCCTATTTTTAGCTTTAAAAGCAGACAAAGAACCAGAAGTAGAAAGAAGGAAGAACAAAACAGGAAACTAGAGAAAATATAGCCCTTAAATAAAAGTTTTACTTGACTAACATTTTCTATCCCCTTCCACTGTCATTCCATCACTTATAAAATCTGTATCACAGATGGCATTTGGAATCTGATAATCTCTTCTGGTTAGAAAGAAAAAGAGTTTTTCCTGGCAAAGGCAAATTGTTTCCTCCCAGCATGGGAAGCTAACTTGGGGGCAGTCCTTTATCAATTAAGTGTCAAAGTGTCATACCCAATTTCAAATAAAAATTAACACTTAAAACAATCTCTAGCCTGACTGGTGTAGCTCAGTCAATTGAGCACGGGCCTGTGAACCAAAAGGTCGCCAGTTCGATTCCCTGTTGGGGCACATGCCTGGGTTGCGGGCCAGGTCCCCAGTAGAGGGCATGCAGGAGGCAACCACGCATTGATGTATCTCTCCCTTCTTTCTCCCTCCCTTCCTCTCTCTCTAAAAATAAATAAATAAAATCTTTAAAAAATAATAATAATAAAGTAATATTTAAAGTGTGCTGATAAAGTTTTAAGATTATCTGAAAACACTAGAAAGAAAAAACTGCTCCACAAATATAAGATGGTACGCATTAGTTACAAAAGCAAGTTCAACAAGTCGTATCATTCCAGTGGGAAAAAGTAGCTAAAAGGTCCTATAAAGAATGCGGGCTTTAAATTTTTAGAAACTTTTTAGTCTTGGCTATATCACTTGCCACAGTGTCTCAGTCTCCTGAGCTATAACTTAAGAATAATAATAAGGATCAAATGGATAAAACTGTATTGTAGATAAATATATGGATAAAATATAGACAGTCCCTTTATTCCAAAAATAAAAAGAGGGGGGTGAAATAGGTATTTTCAGACTTGCAGGGGGAAGTGGGGGGAGAAACATAATGCTAGCCCATTTTCCCAGTTATAGATGAAGTAATGGTTCCAAAGGAATCGGCTCAGGTACAAATGTACAGATTTCACAACAAGGATGAAACAGAAAACTTTGAATCATTTCATAATTCAAATTTTAAAAAATATGAGGAATAATTAAAACTAAAACACCAGAACTGTTCAAACATGGAGTCTGAACTATAAGAAGGTCAGTAAAGATTATATTGTGTTCATTCACACACTATATTATCCCAGGATAAAATAAAATTTGATTTACAGTATTATAATAGATTCCAAATGGAAAATTTCTTTTCTCAGCATCACAGACCATACTCCCACAAGGACACAAAACAATGCACATAGAAAGTGAGAAATTTTCCACTAGGAGCAAAAAAAATCCTTAGGGAGAAAAATAATTTTAGCTGCATATGATGTGCTTAACTTCAAGTAGCATCTTAGTCACAGGCATTTCTAAAACATAAAAGACACATTTTAGGCTTCTTAGCCAACTCTTTCAATAAAGTATACATAATTTGGGAAATGCCAATATTAACTGGTATTGTTTGGTCAATGCCCATATATTTTTTGAGAGTTGAATTTATCCTGGAATAAAAATAGCCTAGTACAGACAATTCACTCAAGTAACTTTTAATCCTCTTCTTAAATTGAAAATAGATCACAAAGATCAATACTACTTAAGAGGACATAAACAAATTGGTCACTAATTTCATCCAAAAGTCACCAGTTATTTGCTGATGACTTTGGTAGTTACCACATGGATTAAAATTTTACAGGCTAGGGGTAATTATTCATCCATGCCTTTGCTTTTTTTCCTTCCAAAAAAAGATGTCAATATTTTTTTTCTTTTAGCCAGTTCAACTTCACTGTTTGCACACTACTGAAACAAGACCTCTTCAATATCCACCGGTTTGCTGAAGATGTTAAAGCGTTTATCTGTGGCCAGCCTCTTGGTTACATCCCTGAGAAACAACCGCAACTCTCTTAAAGTATTTTCCTCCTGGTCCTCCATCCGAATTTTTTCTGATTCTGATAACTGACGAGGTGGAGAAGGTAGGGCAAGAGGAAGCACTTCCATAGCACAAAGACCTAAAGAAAATTGAAGAAAATGTTGAATCCAACAAGACAGCGCCAGGACCTCATTTACTTTTCTGATTCTCTTAAAGTGTTCTTTTAAGAAAAGGAGAATTCCAAAATAGGTGAACCATGCAAATCCAGCAAGTAAAAATTTTAATGGAAACCAGAAGTACGTTAGGGAATAGCTTTACTATATAAAATAACCCACAGTAGGACTTCTTTTAAGGGCAAATGATATGATTTTAGATAATTTGATTTTGAAATAGTATTTACATATAACTTACAAAAATATTTCAAACCGAACATAAATATCTTCAGGTGAAGTACTGTATACCAATTTGCTTAAGTCACCTTGTTTAAAAATTGCTTCTCCAAATGGGGTTGACTTATATGCATGAAAGTGAAATGGGCAAGTAACAATCTTTGATCTTTCCTGTTCCTAAAACAATTCTGATTTTAGTCTCTTATCCTTGAAGTCTTACTACAACATAGTATGGATACTAAATGGCACCTGCTGGGAGCAAAAAAAGAAAAAAGTAGAAACTAAAAAAAAAAACTTCCAAAGACACTGAGAGAAGATGGAAAACTGAGTCTAAAGTGTTATATATAAAATGTGTGGTATTCACTATCTACCCCCACAAAAAAAGTCTTAAAAGATTAAGTATTAACTTTTTAAATCACAGTTCTCTTATTCCTTAAAAGATTTTTCTGGTATCACACTGAAGCTCAGGACTAAAATTCAAAGGATTCTTGCTGATTTCAAATAGCCTCTAAAATAAAAAATGTAAGTCAACAAAAGCAACTCAAAAAGAGAAAGAATTACATTAATCCTTAACACAGAAAATTCAGGTCTATAAAACTAAAATATATCTAGAAGTATGCAAGGTACCTTATTCAAATGAACCACTTTCACAATGAAATATTTTAATTACTGTTACTTAGAAATATAGAAAGCAACAACCAATAACCACAAGGTGCAAGTTCCATACTGAATCTCCCAAGGGTTCTGGGCGGGGGGAGAAGCCCCACAACTACAGGCATTTGATAGGTGTTCATTTTTAAACACTAGAAAATGTGGAAAGAAGCCACTAAAGGACCATAAAATTATGAACGTATTGGATAACATAACCAGTGAAAAACAAAGAAGTACAATGAATACGGAAAAGCAAATGCTTGGCACGGACAGGAAATGTACTTAACATGCTACAAGAAACAAAGACCAAGGAGAAAGAGGCTTGAATTTTTTTAATAAACAGGATTGCTATTTTCTAGAAGAAGCTAATATTAAATGAAATATTAAGGGGATCTTATCCTTTACTCATCTTAAAGATGAGAAGAAACTCTTTTGAATGATATAGAATGTAGTCCTTACTTATGGCAGGGGATCAAAATTGGACAAATTTTGAGGCCTCTCTTAATGCTATGAGCCCAAATCTAAGAAAACTCTAATGCTTAAAACAAAGCCAGGATAGATTTCCAAGTGCCTGATAGAATAAGATATCTAATATAGTAAGTGACCAGTGATCAATAAATATTTGAAAAATTAATCAGTAAATAAAATAAACCAGAAAAGTTAAATACTCTCATCAGCTCCTGGCTCAGCAAACCTACCCTAGCCCACAGAGTAATCAGCACAACACCTGGTGTGACTTTTTGAACCTCAGAACATGAAATCTACCAAGTGTATCTGAACTGAAATCATAAGGAGACTATTTCACTAACAGGCCCCTATGAGTAAAGATTTAACAAGGAGGTTGTACTTCCCAATCTCAAGTCAGGGGAACACAATGGCCACTTCCACACGAGTCCATTTAAAGATAAACAGAACCTGAAAAACTGTCTTTACTTTCACAAAGAAATGGTTTCTTTTAAAAAAAAAAAAATGACTCCAATAAAGGACATTTCTTAAATCCAACCTCCACCCCCCTTTTTGGAAAGCCTTTAGGAACTTTACCAGTGTGTTTCCTTCGTGGTGGAGCCATTGACGCCTGATTGAGAATCAATTCTTGGAAAAATTTTCTTCTGTCTTCTTCTATAGGCCTTTGAATATACAAGACCTCCTCATACTGTATTCTGAAGATGCATTTAACCTACAAACACACAAAGACAATAAATATAGAGAGAATTAAAACTTACATATTATACCAAATTACAATTTTTTCCATAACCAGTACTGTTTTCAATCTTCATTTAAGATTCACGTGGGGTTAGTGTCAACCTACTCCTAAGCTATGCTGTTGAAAGGTTCAACCTCATGGAGTAAACAAGAATGGAAGAGTGATTCAGGTGCCCAACTTATTAATAAATTATACTATAGCTGGAAGAGTCAGAAGGTGATAGCAAAAAGAACAGTTGATTATAATAGTCAGATGGCAACCATCTCAAAGGGTTTTCTGCGGAAGAGCTGAAAAGGAATTACCTAGCACCTACAGTAGACAGGTGGAAAGATGCCAACCAACAACACTGCTTCCTCTTATGCTGTTTCCAGGTACTTCCTCCCATCTGACTTCCCTTCCTGGGTTCATTCTATACCCAGTCTATTCCATTGTATCCTCCAGAATCCTGGTATCACTGCAGATAAACTATACCTTCAGTCTCGTCACAGAATGTTCCACAATGATAACGCCTTCCATGCAAAACTCACAAGTCAATTCAAGTCTGTTCCTTCCAGCTGGTGATTACCTACACCCTTCCTTTGTTCATCTGCTCTATAAAGACTTTAATCCCATGTATCCCCTCTGCAAGGTATGCTTTTATATCCTCTTCACATCATCCATATTTGTTTGCACACTTAATTTATGCTTTTATAGGTCTGTTTTCCACTTCTAGACACGGAACTCCCTGAGAACAGACCATTTCTTATTCATCTGTTTCCTATGCCTTACCACAGTACCTGGCACATAGTAATGAACAAGCATATACTGCCTAAGTAAAGCTCGTGATTCCATTCCCCAGCTCACATCTGACTGGAAATTGCATTTAATAAAGAAAGAAATCTCTAATACGAAAAGTACCAACCATGACAGTACAGAAATACTGAATTAAAATTCAAGTCATCAAAATTTAGCTCAAATGTGGTCACACATTTGTGTGTAAACTTTGGATAATCCACTCAATTTTTTACGTCTAACCACTTACTGAACTGAAGACTAAGAATTTCATAAATATTATATCAATCTCTTTATAACAATGAGGTATGAATGAGTCCTTCATTTTAAAGATGAAACTTGGGCTTAGAATGGTTTAAGTAAATGGTTTAAGGTCACAAAATTAATAAATAGAGAAGACTAAATTATATAATCTCTAGAGGCCTTTCCAACCTCTAAAATTCTAAGACAGAGAAGAAACATTCAATGAAGAGTAAACTGGAATTCAAAATTTGGATAGAAATTATTTACCACAACTCAAAACCAAATCCTTTAATAAGAATCTGTAAAATTTTACCTTGTATCTTTCCAATATTTTTTTGTAGACTACCTTCACATACAATTCCCTCCAACCTTTAGATCTGTGCTTTGCTGGCCCTTCTTCAAAAGTTCTGGTGAGCAAATGGGTGTTACCACTGAACACCCATTATGTGCCACATATATAGCTAGACACTACAGTTATAAACTTGAAGAAAATATGCTTACTTCCTGCTGTCAAGATCTTAAGAATCTCATAAGAAACCATTATGATACCACAGAGGAAGGGACTACAGGAGAGAAGCAGACAAACACAGAGGAGGCCCTGCAAGAGTGAAGCAGCATTAGACAAGATACAGCCAAAATAGTCAACAGTAACCATGTCTTGAAAAAATAAACAGAACACAATACCTTAGCAGTACCTGGATTTTGTTCAAAGGTAGCAAAGCATTTATTTTCAGCTTTAAGTATTCTTCCTTAGCAACATTTTTCAACATTGTGTAAAACTTTGTGGATACAAAGCATACCAAGAGTAAGGCTACAATAATCCCATGATATGCTTGCCAGGTTATTATTATAAATGTCTCAGAATCCATCATTTTATAAGTAGACTACATTATTTTTCTTTCAATTTACTCCTAATCTATTTTCTGACATTCTCAGCCTCAAATTTCATGCTGCAAGAAGGCAAACCTTGTATAATTCCCTGAAAAAAACCCACGATGCTGTCTTTCACAGTGGTTCACATTGGTCTTTACATACATGCTATTCACTCTTTTGTAAACCTTTTTTTAACTCTCCACTCAAGCCCATGCTTTCTGGATGATGCTTTCTCTGACTTTTCCAGATATACTCAAACATACCTTCTAATATCTCTCAACAGATATTTTTCAAACTCAATGATTTTTAGGAGATGAATACAGTTGTGCAACCATCACAAGTCAGTTCTAGAACACTCCCATAGCCTCCAAAAACTTCCCTTGTGCCCATCAGCAGTTACTCCCCACTCACACTCAAGACTCCTGGCCTGACAACCAGTGATCTGTTTTCTGTCTTTAGAGATTTGCCTCTTCTAGAAATTGCATACCATACAACTGGTAGTCTTTTGTGTCCAGCTTCTCTCACTCAGCATAATATACTGTGGTTCATCCACCCTGGAGACTCTATCAATAGTTTATTAATTTATTGCTGAATAGTATTTCACCATACGTATTTACAACATTTTGTTTCATCATCCACCAATTAGTAAATACTTGGGCTGTTTCCACTATTATGAATAGTACTAGTAGGAACATTTGCATAAAACTCTTTGTATGCACATATGTTTATGTTTCTCTTGTGTAGTTACCTAAGAGTAGAAATGCTGAGAAATACAGTAAATTTTGTCTAACATTTTAAGAATTGCCAAACCTTCCAGAGCAGCAAGAACATTTTACAATTCCACCAGCAATATACAAAGACTCCAATTTCTCTACATCCTTCCCAGTGCTTTGTATTATCTATATTTTTTGTTATAACTATTCTAGTGGTTGTACAGTGGTATCTTACCTCTAAATAACTAATGATAGGGAAAATTCTTTTCCATGCTTATTAGCCCGAGAGTACAAATGCTCTGGTGAAATGTCTATTCAAATCTTTAACCCATCTTTAAATTTGCAGTCTTCCTTTTTAAATTAATTGTAGTAAAATAGTTAGAACATAAAAGTTGCTGTTTTAACCAATTTTAATTGTCCAGCCTGTGGCATTAAGTAGATTCACACTTTGTGCAACCATCACCACCATCCAGCTCCAGAACATTTTCATGTTCCCAGACTGAAGCTCTGTGCCCACTGAACACCAACTCTCCACAGTCTCCCCTTCCCCAGCCCCTGGCAACCACCATCCTACTTTCTATCTCTATGACTCTGACTACTCAGGAACCTCCTTAAAGAAGAATCGTAGAATATTTGTCCTTCTGTGATTAGCTTAATTCACCTACCATAATGTATCCAAGGTTTATGCAAGTAGCATGTGTCAAAATTTCCTTCCTTTGAAAAGCTAAAAAATGTTATTCTGTAAGCATATGCCATATTTTGTTTAGCTACCTTCGTCTGTCAATGAACACTTCTGTTGTTTCTACCTTTGGCTATTTGAAGAACACTGTTCTGAATGTGGCTGTACCAGTATCTGTTCGAATCCTTGCTTTCACTTCTTTTGGATATATACCCAGAAGTAGAATTGTTGGATCGTATGATAATTTTATTTAATATTTTTTGAATCACCATACCATTTATTTTCAACAGTCTGCACAATTTTACATTCCCACTAAAAATGCACAAGGATTCAAATTTCCTTACATCCTGTCCAACATGTTACTGCCTGTTTTTATGATAACAGCCATCCTAATAGGTATAAAGTGGCATCTCATTTTGGTTTTGAAGTTCCCTATTTGAAAATATTCCCTCCAACATGTGCATATTTATTTAAATGCACTATTCTATTCATATTATTTCTATTACAAAACATATACATATGAAATATTTGAAAAATAAAATGACTATACCAATGCATTGTCCTGAATACAAATTCACTTTGTGGACTAGTGGATTAGGAGAAAGATGTATACAAAGAAACATTTACAAGAGAATGTTAAAAGGGCTCTAAGAGTTGAAACTGTCACTCTGTCTCACACAGAGAAAGCAATTTTATATTCCAAATAACACATTAATCCAATGGTGACTAATCCTTTTTTGGTCTCAGTTTGTGATCTACACAAAGCAAGTCATTCTAATGGTTGAATTTAAATTAAAGCTTGAGGCCTAAGAACAATTAGTATAAAACATGTCATCAGTAGTCTAAAAGAATGCCCATAATCTTCACCCCACAAATGTGGACATCAATGATAGCTACTTGGTTAATAAGGGCAAAGAATACAGAAGACAAAAAGAAAAAAAAAAAGAGCTAAAATTTCAAGATTTAATGCTAAAAATGTCTAGTATTTTAGCTACTAATTAAAGATACTAGCAAACAAATAATAAAAATTAAAATCATGACAATACAGCAACATTGAAAATGTGTATGATGTAATGTGAACTCTAAAAAATTAAACCAACAATAAAATCATAATGCAAATAGACAACAGAAGTAGGCAAAATTAAAATTGTTATATCAAGAAAATGGGTTCATGAGACTTTTATTTACAAATTTTTCAAATAATATAAGGAAAACTTCAGGTAATTACATATTCCTAACCAGAACCCTTAATTATTCCAAATATTCTTTATCTCTTATAAACTGATAATAAAACTAATTGACAGTGAGGATCTAAATTTAAAAAGTAGCCCCTAAGTTATTTTCAGGTTGTCCATTCTTCTAAACCAATTTCAAGTACATTCTTACTTTATAATACTAATAAAACGCCAATCATTTTATAGCTCTGTGGTTTCCAAAATAGATTCACATATACTATATCACACCAACAAGCCCATTATTGTCCACATTTCTTAGATGAGGAAACCGAAGCTATTTTAGGTTCAAACTTATCCAAGATCAAAAGACTAGTATGTCAATACCTTGGTTTTTCCACTTACTACATATAGCATTCTACTAAACATTATTGTCACCTGTGATAGAAAAACATTTTGATTAATAGTCTCCAAATTTTAGATTCTGAATAACCAAAAATGAATTTCAACATTTAATATACTTTCTTATAAGAGCAGAAGTTGGGCAAATCCACTTTAATACGATTACTAAAAAGCACTGAAACAGAATTTAAAAACTCAGTAAACAAATACCTGAATCATAAAATTCTATATAATCAAGATTTATATTACAGCATTTAAAATATGCAAACTTTTTTTTAAGATTTTCTTTACAGAAAAGGGAAGGGAGGGAAAGAAGGAGAGAAACATCGATTGGTTACTTCTTGCACGCCCCAACCAGGGGCCTGACCTGCAACCCAGGCATGTGCCCCGACCTAGAAATCTAACCAGTGACCTCTCGGTTTGCAGGATGATGCCCAACCCACTAAGCCATACCAGTCAGGGCAACATGCACATTTTGTATAGGAACTGTGTCGTCTGGGCAAAATATTTCCCAAGGAGAATATTTCAAAATATAGTAATCTCAAAGTGTTAAAATAATTTTTAAAAAATCAATTTCATTCACATGAGTTGATCATATTGTTTCTAAAACAAACTGATTTTACCTTCGATTTTAATATATTAAATATGAGTTGAATTTGAACTCAAAAGCTGAATATCAGGTTTGAAAAATATACACCATAATAACAACATTCAACTTAGCATGATGATGCCAATGAAGAAGCTGAAAGGTCAAATCTGACCAAACAAGCTAACTGATAAGGATGAGAAGGATGATTATGATGGAACTGATGATGACAGAGCTAAAATCTTCTTCCTAGTTGCTGTATATACACACACATACTGAGTTCTGGTAAGCATGAATTATCTCAATCTCCACGACAACAGTGAGGAATATATCACTGTTATACCAAAAAAGAAACAAACCTGCTTAAGGCACACAGCTAGTAAGCGGTACAATTAAGGCATGAATCATGACAGTACTGAATCCATGGTAATTAAAATGTGTCAAATTCACAAGGTCAACTATTTTGAAACAATATAATAAACATTCGGTCAGTCCTTACCTCTTCAGGCAGTTCACTGTACATGGTTTCAGAGGTAGACAGTAAGAGTATCGGTGAAAATGATGGTATGTCTTGTAGCAAAGTTAGAAAGGTTGCTCTCACGGTTTCACTGACAGCATCCCACCAATCACCAATGTGAGGCATGTAAACAATGCTAGGTACTGTTCTTCGAGCTTCACGAAAAATCTAAGAAGAGAATCGGAATTAAAAATTCAAATTGATATTATTCTAAAGTCTATCCAGTAAGCCCCAAATACATGAAATGGGTCAGGCCTGTTATGGTAATTATTTTCAGCCTAAATACTTAAGTCGTGCAAGACACAATGCACAAGCCTTACAGCTCCTATCTCTCTACCCTTTACCTACCTAAAGTATATTTTGCTATTTTATTATTCCTATTCAGTATATATTAGTAGTATAAAGGCATCCAATTGTTCCACATATCTACCATATAAAGATAAAGCAAAATACCACTACAAAATATGCTGCAAATGAAGAGATAAGTATGCACTTGTATGTCACCTATGTCAGAGTGATATCAGCAAGCACAAAGAAAAGGAAGACATAGTACACATTTGTACACATTGCCTAAAACCACTAAACATATAAAATAAACATTTTAAACAAAATGTACCACCCTAGACTTGAAATTAATGAAGTACCCGCTGAACCACTTCTTTCCCTCCCACTACCTTAACTCAATCTTCAATTCAAAACTGTCACAAAATACCCTTACATCTCTAAAGAACAATAAATATATTAGCAAAAAGCCCTGAGACACCTTACTGTCAGAAAATACAAAATAGAATTTGCTCAGGTGTTAGGTAAAAAGATTCCTAACCATAGCTTCAGCTGCACTCTGCCAACACACACCCCTAAGGAACAGGTTGGCTATCAGTAAGCTACCAAGCAGAACTACTGCCCTTTACATACATGTCAATAATAGCTCAACAGCACACCAATAAATTCTCACAGGATAACATGACATCTAAGACTTTTAACAAATGTAGAAATAAGTACAAAAATCTATCTTCCTTCAATTTAATTTGAGAATTCTATTTCTAAAATTCTCTATTTTTCCTTATTTTAAAACACGTCTTAATTACCCTGTATAATGTGCAAGACAAGAAATAAGAATTTAATATTTTAAATGATTAGGATTAACAGAAACATTTCTAAGAATTAAAAGGATTTATTTTTCTTTATGAGGAAGCCTACCAGTTGCATGAATTTTTCAAATATTACAACTTATACGGCTTTAAACCTTCTGTGTAAAATAAAATATATTGCCAATTTAATAATGAACCAGATGGAAGATGCTCAAATAAAACCCTTCCCCCAAACTGGAAATGTAGATGCTATGATCAGTCACATCAAAAGCAGTATTTGCCCCTTCCCTTCCTTTACCATCTGCATATCCACCAATCCAGAGCAGCTGTACAGCGCGACTCTTTCAGGACTCAAATTCTGACCTTTTCTGCAGACATGCACCCTCTTATCCTGGATCTTGAAAATCCAAGGATTATTGTTTTCCAAAGCTCTTGTAGAAGATTCATAAGAGAAAAACAAGCATAAATATCGGCAAAACGAAGGAACCACACAGCGGCACAAAGGCAAGTGAGGCATCTGAATAAAAAATATATATGCTACACGCCACCCAAGTCAGGCATGGCATGTGGAAGACAGTGACTGACACCTTCTGTCGCTTTCCAACTCCCACTCTGTGCTGGTAAAACTAGGGAGAGTCAGCAGGGAGAGAAAGGTGGTTACAGGAGAAGACTAACAAGCTGCACAGCTTACTGAGAAACCTCACAGAACTGAACACCTAATTCAGTCATGCAAGTTACCACGTGCACAGGAAGAGATAAGAAACCCATGCCTTCTTAAAAAACGAAATTTTGCCTTTCATTCTAGTACCTGTAGGTTAAGTTTTCTCAAAATATGTGTTGAGAACATCTAGCTACTAACCAGTATCAAAGAGTCTGAGCAAAGCAACAGAGGTTAAAAGATAATAAAAACTTCACAGAGCCAGAGAGGTTAAACAATGCTGCACTGTAGGTGACTTAAACTCATGTGCAGGACTGATCTAGATATACATAAGCATCACCAACTCTAAAGGAGTTGAGGGCTTTTTAGTTTTTCTCCTAAGCCTTTAAAGGAAAAACATTCTTAATTTCTAGAAAAATTTAAAAGCACCACTAAAACAAGTTTTCTTTTAAATTCTTTACTTGATGGTATCTCAGAGTATTAAAACAAACTTTCATATTCTCTGTAGATATATGGTCAACCTGTTCTAATTCTCCAGTTTTCATAATGAAAATTCAAAAAGTCAAGTCCAAGAATAGTATTTAAAAATTCAGAAAAAAGTTTAAACCTATTGTGATTTTTTATAATGTAAAAATAACTCTTCAGCAGTTTGCTGGTAACTTTTACAGTTGTGGAATAAGATACACTCTGTGAAATCAATTAACCAGATAATTCCGATAGAAAAATAAAGCCTATTTTTAGTGAAGTGGCAACTGTCTTGGGAACAAGTGATGCCATTTGATAACTAGAAAAATACTCACCTACAGGCTGTCTTGGATTGGTGGATGTGCAAGGTGTAGTAGAAAACAGAAAAACTGTTATAGAGAAAAAAAGACAGTAGGCCAAATTACTGAACCAACCGTTTCAAAACACCTCTGACATGACCAGCACTCGTGCACAAATGGAATGAACAAACACCAGTGTACGGAAACTGTTCATTTTGATTCTTTAAACAATATACTCTGTTTCCTTCTGGCCTCTTCCTGCCCCAGATATCATGGTTCCTTATATAACATATTTTTGTTTCTTTATTCTTTAAAAAAATCACAAAATACTCCCTTTGAATATTGAAAGGCAAAAATCAGGCCACTGACATTAAAAGTACCCATGTAAGGAAACACTAAAAACATAAACTGCACCTATATTTACAAGAGTCTGTCATCTCAAAAGCTGAACTTTCTCAAGTCATTTCTTTAGCTGCCAAATTAAAATGTTCAGGGCATAAAAATTTACTATATTTTAAAAATTAAGAATATACAGGATATGCCATTTTCTTCAGAACCTGAAGACTAAAACAATTGAACAGATGTGAATAAAGCAGAAAGCTCCAGGCCAGTAGAGCTTCCACTTCCCTAAAAGGGACTATATGAGAAAGAGGAGAACAACTTTTTGTCTTAATAACTTCCACAATTTGTCTTGATCACATTACAGTATTATGAGTGTGCTAAATTTATAAAATCTAAGTAAAACAAAAGTCTTGGAAGCTAAAATATTCTTAATTTTTATACAAATTTAAAAGCACGATTACAATAAATTTAATTCCTTACACCACGCTATCACAAAATATTACAAGAAACACCTATATTGCTGCTATCTTCATTCCATATATATCACTTTACTCCATTTATATTCCATTTACCTAAAGTTTATAGAGCATCTCTGTGAAGAGAAGTCACTGTCTGGGACATGAGGATTCAGGAATGAAGAAATAAAATACCCACTTTCTTTACCAGCACACAAAACCAGCCTGTTAGAAAACACAACTATACTAGGGTTTCTGGATAACGGTTGTAATACAAATCAACTTGTTATGAAAATTAAATCACCCAACTTTGTTTTCTGATATTTTCATTACCTAAAAACTTCAAGAATTTTCATAAATGTGGTACACTCTGGACTGGTATGATTTGTTTACAACTCAAAAAAATGGTCACCATGGTAAAACACAGAAAGCCAGGCCCACAAACACAGGATTATGCAAAGTACACACAAACTGCTGGGAGGAATCTGGAGACCCTTGTGCACAAATGCAAGAGAGTCCAAAGTAAACACATCGGTAAGTCTATTAGTGCCTTCATGCTACTCAATCAAAAAGGATTTCCTCTGAACACTTCCAGATACATTTTCCTTCTGAGAAAAAAAAAAACTAAAAATTTCACCAAAAAATACCTTATCAACCATTTAAAATTATAACATTATACAGAACCCAAATTCCAAAGCTTTGACAGGCCATATATAAATTTATCGATTCAATCATACTTCTGTATTAATGAAAAAGATAAAATATTGCATACTCATCAATCACTTTTTGCCTAAGTCAACAAAAGAAACAACAGAAAAAAAATACATTTGAAGATGTCAGAAAAGGAAAATCATAGTTGTTGTTATTGTTTTTAAGAGTGTTAATACAGACAGGTCTTTTACTATGGATACTAACATCTCCGGCCTTGTTGTAGGGCTCACTTACCAAGTGTGAACTTAATGAGAAAACTATCATCTTCCAGCCCACACTGGGGTTTTCCATTCTCCTTCCAGAGTTCTTACAGGACTGAGAAATGCTCAGTAACATGTACATACACACACACACACACACACACACACACACAACCACTTTATGAACTCTGGCAATTGTTTCAGTAATAAATGTCTAACTAGTGTCCAGTGATCAGCAAAAGTACTACACTTCAAAGGGGGATCTACTTAAGACCTAAAATGATAACACCTGGGATATTTAAAGTATAGCTTCCTAGGGCTCACCCCAAATCTAATGAATCAGAATCTATTGGTGTGGAGACAGGGAATCAGAAACATTAATAAGTACCACCAGAAAATTCTCATGCTCACTAAATCTTAAGAAACAATGAGAAAATCCTACAGCAGATACTAACTCCTCTACCATTTTTCACCCAATCAAAATTATTAATCAATAGCTGAGGCAGTCGGAAGGAGAGAAGGAACTTTTGTCATAAATATGCTTGTGTGCAGATATATTTTAAATAGAAAGAGAAGTAAACATGATTCCCATAGTATAAAGAAATATCAAATAGTGTTCTTCCCCCTTTTCATCTTATCTCACATATCAATATAACCTTTTTAAAGGTGATGTAGGACTTCTTCCCTTGGAGATAACCTTTCATGTTCATGTTACAGAATTTAGTAACCAATTTTAATTTATATGAAGTATCTTAGAGACCAGGAAAAGAGAACAGCACAGGATAACAATTTGCCACAGACTGAATCCTTACGTTCCACATCTATTTCAAGATAATCTTGCCTATGTGAGGACTAGCTCCCAAGAAAACAAAAGAAAGAACAAAATACAAGTCTAGACGGGTTTTTAATCTTCCCAGCATTGCAGCACCTGACTTATGCACTTTCTTCCCTAGGATTCTTATACTTACTTATACCCAGGCATGTCAAGGTCTAGAAATTAAGAATAAGTTCCTTGGTTTCATTATATAATAGCCTTTTTTTGAAGTTTTTAAAGAGAGACAGTATTATATTCATGAATTTTAAATAATTTTAAATATGCACTTAAGATACAAATAGTCAGCCCTGGCCAGGCGGCTCAGTTGGTTAGCATGCTGTCCCAATACATGAAGGTTCAATCCTTGGTCAGGGCACATACAAGAATCAACCAACAAATGTGTAAGTAAATGGAACAACAAATCGATGTTTCTCTCTCTCAAATCAATAAAATTTTTTTAAAAGATACAAATAGAGATTAACCAGGACAGTTCAACTGGACTCTAGCCAACGCTCAGAGGAAGTCTGAGCTTCAGTTACCGTGACTACAAAATTCTGACTCAGTTCCTCCGCAGACTGGGCATCCAGGTTGTGGTCACTAAAGAAGCAGCTCAGTTCCGGCCAAGATGGAGGCATAGGCAGTCGCACTGTGCCTCCTCGCGCAACCAAAACTAAGGACGACAAAAATTGAGAAACAAGAAAAGCACCAGAACAGAGGGAAATGAACTGAATGGAAGTCAGACTCCAGTACATCCAGACCGGTAAGGAGTGGAGGAGTCGGAGGCCTGTGGAGCGGGGTCGAGGGGTCCCGGAAGAAACGCTGGCTGGCAGGCGCGGCGCAGACGGCAGCGGACGGACCGGTGGCGGACCCTGGGCTCGGGAGGCGACTAGCAGACCCAGTGAGGGACGCAAGGCAGCTGGCTGTCCGCAGCCACACATTCGTGCACAAACTAAGCGAAAACGGGCAGCGCCCCCACGTTTCAAAGCTTAAGAGCCCCATCGGGGAACTGAGGCTGGGAGACTCTCTCAGCCTCACAGGAAACTTCTCGGCCAAACCCACAGAGTCCGAGAAAGTGCACAAGCCCACCGCCTGGGAGCCAGCACAGGAAGGGCCCAGTTTGCTTGTGGGAGGCAGTGGAGGGGATGAAGTCCTAGAGAGAGCGGAGCAGGCGCCACTGTTCCCTCTCAGACCCCGCCCTCACATACAACATCACAACCCAGCGACCAGGGTGCCCTGCCCTGGTGAACACCTAAGGCTCCACCGTCCTTAGGAAACAGCCACAAACAAACCAAAGGAAAATAAAAAAGATGGCTCAAACAGATTTGAAAGCCCCAGAACCAATTTTTTTAAGTGACCAAGAGATAGCCGAACTATCAGATGCACAGTTCAAAGCATTGGTGATCAGGAAGCTCACAGAATTGGTTGACTTTGGACATAAATTAGATGAACAAATGCAGGCTACGATAAGAGAAATGAAGGGAAACGCACAGGGAAACAATAGTGAGGGGAAGAAAACTGGGACTCAAATCAATGGAGTGGACCAGAAGGAAGAAAGGAACAACCAAACAGAAAAGAATGA